>PVKA01021701.1:0-38258 GCA_004027165.1 Ctenomys sociabilis
TTTTTTTTTTTTTTTTTTTTTTTTTTTTTTTTTTTTTTTTTTTTTTTTTTTTTTTTTTTTTTTGAGACAGGGTCTCACTATGCAGTTCAGGCTGGCCTTAGCTCACTTTGTAGCTCAGGCTGGTCTCGAACTCACAACAATCCTCCTGCCTCAGCCTCCCTAGTGCTGGGATTACAGGCATGCGCCACCACGCCCGGCTTGGTGTTGTTTTAATCTGCATCTCTTGAATGACCAAGGATGTTGAACATGTTTTTCAAATATTTATTTTGCCCTTTGTACTCTTCACTGAGAAGTGTTTATTCATTTCAGATGCCCATTTTTACAATAGGCCTTCAAACTTGGGGCATTTATATATTCTAGGTTTACTCCTTTGAGGAGCAGCTGGCAAATTTTTTTCCCCACTGTGTGGGTTGTCTTTTCACTCTGTTGGTGGTTTCTTTTGCTATACAAAAGCTTCTTAATCAGATTAGACCCCAGCTGTTGTTTTTTGTGATATTTCCTGTGTGTTTGGGGTTTTGTTCATGGAGTCCTTGCCTGCACCTAGATCTTTAAGAGTTTTACCTATTTTTATCTTCCATCAAATTAAGTATTTTTATTTTAATATCTTCAATCCATTTCGATTTAGTGCATGGCGAGAGATATGGGTCCTGCTTTAACATTCAGCATGTGAAAAGCCAACTTTCCCAGCACCACTTATTAAAGAAGTTATCCATCTTCCAGTGGAGGTGTTTGTCCCTTTCTCAAAGATTAGGCGGCTGAGTATGCTTGGAATTGCTTCTGAATCTTCTGTTCTCTTTCTTTGATCTTTAAGCTAGTCTTTCTGCCAGCACCATGCTGTTTTTTGTTTCATTATTTGTTTTGTTTTGTTTTTCTATCCTTTTGGTACCAAGAATTGAATGAGGACCTTTCTAGGATCTCGCTAGGCAGGTGCTTATACATTCAGTTGAACTATATTCCTGGCAGTACCATGCTGCTATCACCACAGCAGCTTGCTGCATAACTTCAGATCAGGAATTATCCTGCCCCCTGCCTTGCCCTTGTTTGCCAAAATTGTTTTTGCTATTCTAGAGCCCTTCTGTTTCTACATGAATTTTAGGACTGTTTCCTATAGTTCTGTGATGAGTGCTGATGGTATTTTTTTTTTAATGTATTTTAGCACAGTGTCTCCAGAGTCTTACCACATAGATTGGACTTGTAGTCATCCCCCATGTTTTCAGCCTCCCAAGGGCTGGGATTACAGGTGCCCACCACCTCACCCAGTCTCAGTAGCCTTTTCAGTGTGCCCTGGTGTCTTGATTGAAACTGCATAACAGTTTTGGAAGTGTGCTCACTTGCACTCTATTGGTTCTTAGGTCACATTTCTTGACTGTACAACTTCCTTTCCCCGTGGCATTTATCTGAGGATAAACATTACTGGACAACAGTGCATAAGAAAAATAGCATCTCTGGCAGTGTTCAGTCTTTTGTCCCCAGTACCTAATACAGTGACTGACACATTGTCAGCACTTAATAAATGTTTGTTGAATTAATGAATGAATCATCTGTCCTCACCATGCTGGGCTCTTTTTTGGGGGGGAGGTGGGCACTAGAGTTTTAATTATTTTACTTGTTGTGTAAAATACAGTTAACATAAAAATGCCATTGGCCATATTTAATGCATCCAGTGTTGTGCAGCTGTAACCAAAGTCTAGTTCCAGAAGAGTTTCATCACCCCAACAGGGAAGCCGTAGTCCTTAGCCAGTCACTCCCTGTTTCCACTACCTCTCGGCAGCGACTCGTCTGCTTTCTGTATCTTGGAGCTGCTGATTATGGATATTTCATACAAATGGAATCATCAGCGCACTCTTTTCCGTCTCCCGGGTGAGTGTTTGTGTGCCAGTCCAGACTCTTCCTTGTCATTTCTTAACTGAGAGTGGAGCCTTGAATTGAGCACGTGGGGGAAGGTGCTTATCAAAATGAAAGAACGTTTCCTTTCTAATTTGTCTTATCAAACAAAGGTTAGGATTTCAGTTCCAACAGCAACTATTTTACTGTATTCTTCTTAATAGAAAGTTAAAGAAATATAGTACACCTAATGTATTCCCTTTTCTTACTGTATTGTATACCCAATTGATGTTCAAAAACAGGTTTTTGTTAAACTTTTAATTGATGTTTTTGGTACAAGGCCTCACTACACAGCTTGGACTCAGTGAACCTCCTGTTGTTTAGCCTCCCCAGAGCTGGGATTACAGGCGTGCCACGCCGGGCCTGGTTTCAGTGGCAGGTTCATTGGGCCCGGGTGGGGCTGGCATGGCATGTGATACCAGGGATTGAACCTAGGTCCCTGCACTTGCCAGGCAGGTGCTTAGATCACTGAGCTGTCGCCCTGGGCCCTAAAATAGTTTTGAAACTAAAGGCACTGCCATTCTGGAAAATACAGCATGGTATTGAAACAGCAATAGAATATTAAAAATGGTAAAAGTAAAGGTCAACAGGCTAATTGGTAAACACCATGTTAAGGACAGCTCTGAGTTTCCTGAAAACCAGTGTAACTTGGAAAATATCATCAATATTATTATGTTTTTATCATTATTATATTACCTTGGAGAGAATCACACCCATTTTAAAAGTGTTTTTTCTTAATAAGTCAAAAAGAAATTTGCAATTAATTTATTAATCCCTAAAGATTTATAAGTACAAAGTTTATGCTAGAAAGTGCTCTGCAGAACAGATATAATGGCAAACAGTTTTTTAATAGGACTAACTATTGAGCAGAAATAATCCAAGTTGGTCTTGTGTAAGTACACTCATGACATATGACAGTGCTTTTAAAATTGGCAAGTGTAAGAGTTCCAGCACAATCCTAGTAGATCTATTTGCTCCACTATCAGATCCTATTCTCCAAAGCTTGTCAGTCAAGGCATGATTCAAAGTAACTCCAGTGCAGCAGGTTTGTTGAGCCAAGCAATGTGAAAACTACCCACCTTCCATCAAGAGTGGGTGTAGTTTAGGAAGCGGGTTTCTCTGAAGGCTGATCTGAATGACAGGTCCAGCACAGTGACTTGAAATCATTTATAGAGAGGTCCTATTATCATTTGTCATGATTTCACACCACCTGGTAAAGATTGAGTCCAAAATAGCCCGCCTGCTAAACATTACATTTTGATCAAAACTCAGATCATACAGACCAATTTTGATTGGAAAATGCATCCATGAGTCTACAAAAATGCAGTACAGTTACAGCTATTTTCTGTATTTGTAAAATACAGTCCCTTTTTCCTTTTGGAGCTTTGCACAATGCAAACTTAATGGAAGATTCTCGTGGGAAAGTTTTAGATGTGATGTTAGCTAAAAGTATGCTGAGTCTACTGAAATGAGTCCAAGCTCTGCCCAAATTAGAGTTTCTGTTATACTTAGGAACAACTGCAGGGCCATTTTGGTGAAGCTCGTCTACAGGATTTCCTTCTTTTTTTTTGTCAGCACATCATTTCTGCTGCAGGATTGGATTAATTAAGTCATCCACGTCACACTCCTTCTCCTGTCTTGAGAATGATGGTAAGTGTCAGAGCCACAGAGGCCTCAATAGTGATCCAATCCAAGAAGGCTCTTGCTAAAATAAACATGGAGGAGTTTTAAATAAACTGCCCTGATTATTAGCTGACATATTTTTCCCCCTCAAGTGTGACCTATTGAAATGCAGTTCATATGTGTCCACTTGTTCAGCAAGTATTTACTAAGCACATACTGAGTGGCAGATATATACATGGGAGAAAGGACTCATTACTGAAGTCTGATAAGTTCAGGGCACACCAGGAGGATATCAGATCAAGCACACAGTCATTTCTTCATCCAAACCTTATTTTCTGAGAGCATTTTTCATGTTCTAGGCACTGCTGACCTAATTAGAATGTATCAGTGTACAGACTCAACCAACTCTGAGTACACTTACTCTCTAACAGGGAGAGCCAGGCCATAAACAATGACAGTGATGAATAATGCACTTCATGCTGGGCCATAAATAATGAGTCGGGAATCGTACACTGTATGTTAGACCATAAATGATGACAGTCACAATTAACAAGGCAATCAGGACAATAAACATGGTCAAGTGTACTGAGAAGTCTTTCTGCAAAGACTCCGCAGAGGAGTAGGAGTCGGCATTGCTGATGGAATGAATTGCACCCAGGCACACGGACCAGCCAGCACAATTGCCTTCTGGTTGGAGCTACGCTGGTGTGTCTGGGGAACAGCAGAGGCCAGTATGGCTGGAGTGGGGTCGGGCATGAGATCACGAAGTGAGAGGGGCTGGGTAGTGGACTGAAATGGGAGAGGCTGTTCTTGCAAACCTTGCAAGCCACTGTGGGAATTTGAGCCCTGTTCTGCATGAACTGGAAACCAGGGGAGGGTTTCAATCTGAGTTCTACATTTAAAGGCTAAATGTAGGTTCTTTGATGGGCAAGCACAAACTTCAAAAACTATCAAGAATCAAAGCTCAGAGAATGATTAGGAAGTTGTTAGGGAAATTTTGGGTAATGTTAAGAGTGCTCAAAGGAGGACAGCAGCAACCAAGAGGAAGTAACTGAGCTCTGGAAGTGTTATGTCACTCAGCCATGGTTTCCTGATGGAGTCACATGAAGTTGGAAAGAGGCACATAACTTCACTCATTCAAACATCTTTATTTCTTGATTTATTCCTTCACACTCTTATTCAACAAAAAGCAATTGAAGCTTTTGGACAGAGTATTATACATGTCACGGAATGAGGGTGATTCCATCTCTACTCTTGAGGTGTTTGCAGTCAAAAGGAGAGCGTGTGGATAATAAACAGAATGCACTATAATAGACATAGGAAATCAGAGAGAAGACTCACCTATGCCTAAGAGAACCAAGCATTCCAGCGCAGACATACACTCCAGTTAAAGGAGGAACAGACATTTGTGGATTGAAACCGAAGAAGAAATGGCAGACAGAAGGGAAAGCAGACAAGGAGCAAGAGACTGTTTCATGAATTTATGAAGCAAAAGCAGTCTAAACTGTTTTTCACTCAGGATGTAAAATTGGGAATGTTGAGCCAAAAGTCTGGAGAAGGACAGAGTACAATTCCAGAAGACCTTAGATGTCAGGCTCAACTTGATGGCCATTTTTCTGTTAATGATGAAAAGTCACACAAGAAGTTAAAGTGATGCAATGATATTGGCCAGATCCATATTTTAAGAGCATCACTAGTTTGGCAGGACAAATGAATTAGTTATGTTTCTAGAAATTTATTCAGAGAATAAAAGAGAGTAGCAACATTATGAGACTCAGTCTGGAGGAGATAAGGTCATAAAGCCTTTAAACTTTATCATTTAAAGTAAGAACCCATTGACAATGGAAGCAAAATTTTCATTCTTAAGATAAAGCTTTCTTTTTTAAAAAAGAAATCCTCGCTTTTATCACAGCAATCAGCAAAATAAAGCCTTTTTGGAAGTGTATATCATGCAAAACTCTGTCATCAGTGACCTCATAAGATACAGCATTAAGTAATAAGTCCTTCGTCCCTAAGGACAGACATATCTAGAAGCTGACCGGGCTGGATGCAATGCTTCTCTAAATGTGGTTCTCATTCATCTTGATGATTTGACAGAGTATATATACAAGTCCCAGTTAAAACCCACTAGGCTGGAATATCTGCCTGCAGGAGTCTGACTCCTTCAAGGCCTTTCATTTAGATACACTTCTCTGAGGCTTGGTTTCCTCATGCACATAATGCTTATGACATTAGTGTGCATTCTGTCAAGTAGAGGGGAAATTAAATGAGTTAGATTTTGCATGACTTAATGCCTCACATTTACTGGTACTCAACAAATAGCAAATAGAACCAAGTAACTAGAAACAACACTGATTATGAACAATATTGCAATAGTATAAAATCATCAACAAAAGAAAAACGTAACTTTAGAGCCCAGAAGAAATAATTTGGTTTTGGAAAAAGAGAAGGATGAAGAAATGACACTGAAGGTTCCGGTCTGTTTGTGTTCCTCTTGCCTGCCCTGTCCCACTTTGCTTCTTATGAAGAACTTCAGATCAGGCACCAAACCCTGGTCCTTTCTTCCACCAACACTTTCATCCAGGCAGAGCAAAGCACACTGCTGAAGAGAAGTCATGGTACCTACTATTTCATTCCGTAAGCAGATGATCCAGGATGGTGCTTCCTGCTCTGTGGCATGTCCTACCTCAGTTTCTCCGCCTAGACTGTAAAGAAGGACCTGCCCTATATTACTCAGGCCAATTGTACTATTGAATGCAGGCCAATGGACTCTAAATATCTATTGATCTGAACTTAAATTCAATTTCATTCCATGAGTCAATTAATTATTTAGGGATCTAATAGAAAGTGTTGGGTGATAAAATATTCCATACAGGTTATTGTGATGGATGCAGGCATGGAAGAAGAATTATAGGGGCACTGGGAAGAAGTAGTTTAAGAAGATAATATTCAGCAGTGTGTGTCCGAGTGTAGACATGTAATGGAGAAGCTATGGTTAAGAAGTGATTTCTATGGTCATCTATTGGTGGGCTAGAGAAAGTTGCATAATGTAAACCATGGCTTGAAAAGAATTAAAAGGACAGAATGAGAAATATTGAGGTGACCTGCAGACAGACTAAACTAAATGTTCAATTGACATCACATAACCAGAAATCAGATCTGGTACAAACCAGTTCTTTCACACTAAAGACTGCTATGGGAATAATAAACTAAGACAAAATGTTTTTGGAGTCCCATTTTGCTTCATCAAGTTTCACAATTGTCACTGTTTTTCGTCCTTTTCCAAGAACAGCATCATAGGACAGATTTCCATTCCATTCAATAATTATTTGCTATGTGATGCTGAGGCTGCATTTGAAGTGCTGAAAATTCTTCAGGTGTTTTTTTCACACCCTTTTTGAAGACAACAAAGGGTCTATCTTTTTTATTCACCAGATAAAGCTATGCTGCTATGATTTCTACATGAACAATCTTTTGAAGCTTGGAACCAAGCACTCAAGGAATTGTTTATATTATCTTTGGGAATTGCATCCTCCCCTGGTATCTCGCCAAAGGAAAGAACTCAAAAAATATTTGTTAGAATAAGCAAATGATGCATTGCAAATTTTATTGCAAGAATTTCTGCCTGGAATTTATCCTCAGAGTCCTAAGAACTGGGGCTCATCACATGCCACGAACCTGGGACCTTTGTCTTTCAGGGATTTTCCTAAGGCTGAAGAGGGGACTGGACCACACCAAGCAAGAGCTGCACCCTGCAGCACCTAGAAGGAGGGAATGGCTGTTGAGGCCTGCATAAGAAGGCCCCATTCTCAATGAAGACAAATGAATGCAGGGTGGCAACACCTGGTTGCCCTTTGCAGTGGGTCCCACCCAGTCATAGTGAGTAGTTGTCTAAAGTTTTTCTTGAAGACTCCTATGCATGACAATATCATAATCAACTTAGCAAGAGCTGTTAGTTAGGCACACACTAGAAAGTATATTGTTCCTGATTGGTTTATTTTCTCACGACATCACTTGGTAGTTTCTACCCATGGTGCTTACTTCCTCTGCCCAGGAAGCAGTGCCCAGCTGCAGAGCCAGGATTTAGCTCAGTTGACTCCAATCCTCACAGCAGACCAATCGTGCTCACATGTGAGGCACAAGAACAAAATCCAGCCAGTGACCAGTGTTTCTCCTTCACAAGGTGGTAAATAATTCTTTCTCATTTCCTTCGTCCAGTATCTCTTTCCTTTCGAACAGTTTCTTCTCATTTCCCAGTATCTATTGCATGTTTTGGTTCTTATTTACTCTTTTAGCTTCTTATGCTAGCGAGCAAATACAATGTTTATACATGTGAGTCTGATTTATTTCCCTTTTCAGTACAGTCTCAAGTGCGTCCATTGACCTATAAAAGCCTCAAGTTTATAGTTCTCTATAGCTGAGTAATACTCCATTGTATAAAAGTACATCTTTTTATCTATTCCTTGGGTGATGAACATTTGGGTTGTTTGCAAGATTTAGCTGTTACAAACTGGGCTGTATAAACATGAGTTCCCATATATCTCGGTGGTACGATCTTTTAAATTCTTCTGAGAAAATACTCAGAATGGGAATAGCTGAGTTGGATGGAATCTACAATCCTAGTTTTTGAGGAATCTCCATACTGATTTCCACAGTAGCTGTACCAGTCTGTACTGCCACCAACAGTGAAGAAGGGTTCCTTTTTTCCCCATAAGCCCTACAACACTTGTTATTGGTTGATATCTTGGTAACAGCCATTCTTTCTGGGGTGAGATGGAATCTCAGAGTTGTTTTAATGTGTATTTTTTGAAAGACCAGTGTTTTTCATATATTTGAAAATATTTTCTATCTTTATTTGTTCATCTGAGAAGTGCATATTCATCTCAGATGCCCATTTTTGAACTGGGTCATTAAATTTGGGCAGTCTGATTTTTTTTTTCCAATTCTTTAAGTTATAAGTTCTTTGTTTGAGAGACCATTGGCTAAAACAATTTTTTTCTCTCTGTGTGTTGTCTTTTCAGACTGTTGGTAAATTTTTGATGTGTGAAATCTTCTCAATAACAAAAGATCACAGCTGTTGATTATTTAGAGCATTTTCTCTCATAATTTTTGTTTTATTCATTAAGTCTCTGCCTACACATACATCTTCAAGATTTCTACCTTTCGCTTCCTGTAGAGGCATATTTCTATTTTAGTTTTTAGATATTTGATCCATTTTTCACTTTAGTTTACTACAGTGATAGTAAACTATATGGATCTAGTTTTAGTCTTTGACATGTAGACCACCAGTTTTTCATCACCATTTATTAAAAAGGTTTTCTGCTCATGAACAGAAAGCTCCATTGCTTCTTTTGTCACAGATAAAATAGATGGGTATGCTTTGAATTGTGTTTGTATCTTTTAATCTGTTCCAATGGTCTCCAGGTTTGTTTTTTGCATATTTTATCATAGTAGCTTTGTAATATAATTTCAAGTCAAGGATTGTAATACTTTCTACTTAGCCTTTGTTACTCAGAATTAATTTTGCTATTCTAGGTCTCTTGTGTTTCTAAATGAATTTTAGGAATATTTTCTCTGGATCTGTGAGGTATGCTGATAATATTTTGATTGGGATTAAATTAACTCTGAACAACAATATTAGGAGTATGGCTATTTTCACAATGTTGGTTCTCCCTATCCATGAACGAAGTGTGTTTTTTCCATTTTCTGATCTCCTCTTTCAGCATACCGTAATTTTCATTGCATAGTTCTTTTACTTCCTTTGTTAGATGGATTCCTAAGTGTTTCAGTTTTTTGGATGCTATTGTGAAGGGTACGATTTCCCTAATTTCTCTTTCGCAGAGTTTGTTGTTTGTGTATAGGAAGGCTATTGAGTGTTGACTTTGTATCTTACTACACTACTGAATTTTGCTATTAAATCTAGAAATCTTTCGGTAGAGTATTTGGGATCTTCCATGTAGATTACCATGTCATTTGCAAATAACCATAATTTAATTTCTTCTTTTCCTATCCTTATTTCTCTCTCTTGTCCAATTGCTCTGACTAATGTTTCTAGAACAATACTGAATAGGAATGGTGATAGTGAACACTCTTCTCTTCTACCTGATTTTGGAGTGAAAGCTTTGTTTTTAGTTTTTGTCCATTGAGTATGATGTTGACTGTTAGTTCTTCACAAATGGATCTTATCAGATTGAGGTAAGGATCATCTATTCTGATTTTCTGTAGTGCTTTTAGTCACAAATGAGTGTTGTACTTTGTCAAAATCTTTTTCCTCATCTAGTGAAATGATCATGTGATTTATCTTTGGCTCTGTTGATATGATGTATTATATTTATTGATTTGTGTATGTTGAACCATCCCTGCATTCCTGGGGCTAATCCCACCTGGTTATGATCTTCTTGATGCTTTGCTTCATTCTGTTTGCTGGTATCTTATTGAGGATTTCTGTGTCTATGTTCATCAGGGAATTTGGCTTGCATTGCTCTTGTTTTGGATGGATCTTTCTCTGTTTTTTTTTTTTTATCAAGGTAATACTTACCTCTATCAAAGACTTTGTGGAGTATTGGCATTAAATCTTCTCTAACTTTTTGTAGAGTCCCTCAGGATCTGGGATTTTCTTTTTGGGAAGTTTTTTATTATATTTTTAATCTTACTGATACTGGGTTATTCAGAATTTTTGTATCTTCTTGAATTAGCTTTGGTGATTTATATGTATCAAGGAATATGTCAATTTCTTCTGTGTCTTTAATTCTATGAGAGTAAAGATTTTCAAAGTTGGTATTGATGATCTTCTGAATTTCCAGAGGATCTGTAGCAATTTCACCTTTTTCATTCTTTAATGCATGAATTCAGTCTTTTCTTTCCATTTTTAATGAAGTTAGCTAAGGGTTTATGAATTTTATTTATTCTTTCAAAGAATTAACTCTTTGATCTATTAATTTTTGCATCATTTTTTTCAGTCTCCACTTCATTGATTTCTGCTCTGATCTCTGTAATTTTTTCCCCTTGTATAGGCTTCAGGCTTGTCTTGCTGTTCTTTTTTTCTAGAAGTTTGAGGTGAAATATATGGTTGTTTATTTGTACTTATTCTGTTTTTTTGATGGGAGAATTCACTGCTGTAAGTTTCCCTCTTAAGACTGATTTTATTGCATCCCCTAAGTTTCCATATATCTTATCTTCTTTCTCATTTAGTTTTATTGAGTGTTTAATTTCTTTAATTTCATGTGTATCACCTGATTGTTTAGGAGGGTGCGTTATTTAATTTCGATGTGTTTATAGAATTTTTGGTGTTTCCTTTTTCATTAACTTCCAATTTCATTGTGGTCCGATAATACACATGGGATGATTTCCATTCCTTTGCATTTACTAAAGCATGTTATGTGGGCTAGTGTATGATCTATCTCAGAGAATGCTCCATGTGCAGCTCAGGAGAATGTGTATTCTGATAGCACTGGGTCCAAAAACATTTACCAAGTCCATTTGTTCCAAAGTGTGGATCAGTTTTGATATTTGTTTGCTGATTTATCTCTTTCTGACAATGGCGGCATTAAGTCCCTGTTACAATTGTGTTATTGCTTATTTGATCTTACATGTATATTAATAATTGTCTTTTATAGTTGGATGTGCCCATATTTAGTGCATACATATTTGTGACTATTTTCTCTTCATCTTGAAAATTTGCTCCTAAAAGTGTACAGTAATCTGAAGTTCACTTTGTTTGCTAACAGAATCTAACTACCTCTACTTTTTTCTGGTTTTCTGTTGCATGGAAGATTGTTTTCCATCCTTTCATTTTCAGTCTATGAATTGCTTTCTTAATTTAATGGGACTTTAAAAATCCTGACACTACTTATTCAATTTGAACATAAATATATATTTTATGACCTATCAATTTGTCGTTAACCATATACAAATCTAAAATGCAGGGATGGATTTAAAAATTGGTATGAAAATGTTTTAATTTTCCAAAGCAGAAAGAACTACACAAAGAGTATCATGCATCAACCCATTGTTGATTATTCAAATATTGTATTGTACACAGCAATGATGTAAGATCCACTAGCATGGCTACATTCATTTATTTATATATTTAGTACTGGGGATTGAACTCCAGACCTTGCACTTGCCAGGCAGGCACTGATGTCACTGAGCTATCTCCCTAACCCTAGAGTGGTTACCTACAGAAATGAGAGATGAAAAAACCTTCAGAGCTCATTGGAGGAATTCCAGTGTAAAGAAAATGTTTTATATTTTAATCTGAGTTGCCCTGATGTGAATGTATGCATTCAGTTTATAATATTCCATTGATTGCCACATTTGTGATACTTATTAATGCATATTTTATATACTTATACCAATACTTATATAAAATATAATTAAATAAAAGTTTTACATTTAAATATGACAGATAAACACTAATATAGTTTTATTTTTGTTGTTTTGAGGTTGCATTTTACGTCTTCTTTTTTATTTTATACAGAGAAAAGCAAGAAATAACAATGAAACATAGTTTCAAAACATGCTAGTATAGTTATAACTATCAACACATTGCACCTCATTCACAATGGTTGTTCAGAGCACAAGACACAGGCATGAAGTATTGTCCAGAAAATAATTAGCACAAAATTTTCTTCTCATTGAACCAAGAGAAACCAGCTGCATAACTGCTATCTTAACTGTCTTGTGCATGTCTATATTTTTCCTTTACCTTTCCTTCTTTTCTCCTTTCTCCCATCAGCATTTTTTTTTTCTTTCTGCTTGTTGTTGTCGCTTGGTGTGCTTTCTAGAATTTGGTACTGACATAGTACTTGTACATCGCTGCAAGATTCGGTGTGATGTTTTAATAGATGTGTACATGTGTGTATTGATCAGGTTATGAAAGTTAACATCTCCACCACTTCAAATATTCATCATTCCTTTGTCTTCACACTGCGAATATTCAAAATCATCTTTACTATTTTAAAAAAGGTAATTATTGTCAACCATACCCTACCATGCTATAGAGTATTAGTTTTAGCTTTGACCCAGCTACAACTCTCTATGTTACACACCCTTTTGCTTTCTGCCTGCTCTTGTCAGCTTCTGAGAACCACTGTCCTACTCTTCACTCCTATGATGTCTACATTTTCAGCTCCTATAGAATACTAGAGGAGAATTCCTAGAGAATACTATATAGGATATTTTTCCTTGTGCTCCTGACTTATTTCTCTTAGCATATATCCTTCAGACTCATTCCTATTACTAAAAATGGCAGTATTTCAGCTCTTTATCTACATTCCCCTGTCACCCATCCGTGGATGCATAGTTTGATCCTAAATCTTGGCTCTCAGGAAGAGTGCTGCGACAAAGGTCCCAGTGTGGCGCTCTTTCGTGCAAGCTGGTTGCCTTTCTTTGGATGCGCATGTCCTGTGGTGGGATTGATGATCATGAAATAACTCTAGTTCTATTTTTTTAAGCACCTCCGCTACTACTTTTCATGGTAATGGTAGTGATTTTCATTCCCATCAATGATCTATAATGCAGCCTTTGACAGCATTTATTTTTTTCTTCCTTTTTCTTTTTTTGGTGGAATTGGGGACTGAACCCAGGCCCTTGCACTTGCCAGGGAAGTGCTTATTCCACTGAGCCATCTCCCTGGCCCCTGACAGCATTTATTTTTTATCTTGTAAAAAAGCAGCCATTGTATTAGGGTGAGATGATGCCTGCTGTGGTTTTAATTTGCATTTCCCTGGTGATTAGTGATGTTGAGAATTTTTCCATATACTGTTGAGCATCAGTGTATCTTCTGAGGAAAGGCAATTCAGCTCATTTGCCCAGTTTTAATTGGATATTTTTTTGGTTTGATTCCTTCCATATGTATGTTAGATACTAATTTTTTGCACAATGAATACTTTGCAAACATTTTCCTCATTTTTCAGGTTGCCTTTTAAATCTGTTAATTTCCTTTTTTCTTTTTTTTGCAGAAACTCTTTCATTTGATGTAATCTTATTTTTTGATTTTTTTTTCTCAGCTATGCTTTTGAGACCATATCTAAAACATTTTTGCCCAGACCAATGTCCTAAAATACTTCCCCTTTGTTTTTCCTAGTAGTTTTACAGTTTGGGATTTTTACATTTAAATTTTTGATCCATTTTGAGTTGATTTTTTACCTATGGTAAGAACTATGCTACATGATTATAATTATACATGGTAAAAGGCTAATTTTTCTGTATATGGATGTATAGTTTTCCTAGAATCATTTATGGAAGAGATACTTTTTTATCCAATGTACATTTTTGATACCTTTGTGGAAACATTAGTTGGCTCTAAAATATATTTTGAGCTTTTCTATTATTTTATATTAGGTGATTGCCTGTTTTTTTTGTAATTGGTACTTTGATAAGTTTTGCACTGAATCTATAGATTGTTATGTATAATGTGGACACTGTATTTGCATTGTTTGTTCTTGTTTTCTCTTTCAGTGCAGGGTCTAGAAGGTCTACACAGATCAGAATTGTAGTGATTCTCCTGTTTGCAGCCTCCCAAGCACTGAGATCACAGGCATTCGCCACCGTGCCCGGTCTCAATCGCCCTCTCAGTGTGCCCTGCTGAGTGTGAGATGCCTTTCACTTTGTGCGTGTGTTTTCTTTGTGTGTATGTCCTCTTCCACTGCTTGCATTACTGTTTTACAGTTTTCATTGTAGAGTTCTTCCATCTGCTTGTTTAAGTTCATTATCATGGAAGTTTTTGTAATGGTTGAAAATGCAATCATTTCATGGACTCCTTTTTAGTTGGTTTCTTAGTGAACACCAATATCTTTTATTTCCATCCAGTTGAGTCTGTCTCTTCCTAGTATCCATTCTTTGAGACCATAGTATAAACCACAAAAGTAATTGTATTCAGAAACTTACCTAAACTGTTTTCTGACAGTATGTTTTAAAGGTTATCTAAAAATATCTTCAGGTAAAAACAGTGGAAAAAGGCGAATTGAAGATCCATAAAGAGCTTTTAAGAATGCTTGTGGCAGGGCTGGGGAGATGGCTCAGTGGGATAAGTGCTTCCCTGGCAAGCACAAGGGCCTGAGTTCAATTCCCGGTTCCAAAAAAAAAAAAAGAATGCTTGTGGTAATTTCATATCTTAGTAGAATTACACTAAGAATAACAGATAATTTTTTTATTAAGAACAGTTGTACAGGTTGAGTAACTGGGGTGATGTTGGATATCTGTAGTCACAGGTGCTTGGGGTACCGAGGAGGAGACAGTTTGAGAGGCTGGCCTAGGCAGCACAGTGACACCAGACTCTTAAAATATCATTAAATGATTGTGAAAGTTATCTCGTGTAAAGGTACCAGAAAAATACAAAATGAATAAAGACTTGTGGGATCAAAATTATGGATTAGTTTTTATAGTTATACTTTATTATGCACAATACCTGAAATTTAGTGAAAAATTACTTGGCATTTTATCAAAATAAGACTGTTTGCCTAGAGATCAAGTAACAGAGAGAAAAAGAAATGAAAGTATTCTTATGTGATTAAGATGTTGGAGTTACTCAGGGAAAGACATGAGCTATGATCAACAGTTTTAAAAGTAAAAATAAAGGAGATAAATTAGGTGATATGATATGATAGCTGGCATGTGGCTGTCCCCTCACAGCCTCAGCCAGTGACAGGCGGGGCTTTTCAGAGGTGACTGGAATGCAATATGTGATGTTCCAATTCATTCATGGTGTAACCATAGGATTACTGAGCCATCTCCCTAGCCCCTACAAAGGAAGAAAAAAGAAAAACAATGGAAACCAAAGAGGTTTGTCACCTGTCACTTGTAGCTACCTGCTCCAAATTGTTTCTCTTCTGGATGCCCCTCTGCCATGGCACCTTGCAGTGGAGCCAGTGAACTCCAAACCGAAACCTCTGCAAGCTGTGGGCCAGACAAAGCCTCCCTCCTGTAACTTTGAGTCAGGTATTGTGACTCAGCAAGAGAAAAAGTGACCAGAAGAGTGGGTAGGACGGGAAATTCAATCAATATTTGCACAGATGAGCTTCCAAAATGTCAGAGAGCTGAAGTGGCTACTCATGAAGAGAAAGCGGAAGTTGTAGGATACACTGTGCTCCGGATACAGCTAAAAGATGTGTGCAGCACTCCGATGACTGTCTCATGAGCTGTCTCACAGGTGTCTGAATCAGGAGCTTAAAGATCATGCACAGTAGGAAAAGAATTGTATCTCACTCTCTGCCCAGTTCATGTGTTAAAGTACTAACCCACATGATGTCCATATTTGGTGACAGGGCTTTTAGGTGGTAATTTGGGTTAAATAAAGCTATAAAGGTGGATTCCTAACCCAACAGGACTGAAGTATAAAAAGATGAAAGATTCCGCTCTCTCCAGCTCTCTTCCTTCTCTCTCTCTCTCTCTCTCCCCCTTCTCTCCCTCTCTCTCTCTGATGAAGACACAATAAGGAGGCAGCCATCTGCATGTTATGAAAAGAGCTCTCAGCTGGAACCAATCACACCTACACCTTGAGCTGAGATTTCAGTCTCTGAAACTCTGAGAAAGAAAACTACTGTTCAGGCAGCCCGTGTATGGTATTTGTTATGGCAGCACAAGCAGACCAATATGGGTGTCTCAGTCACTGTCTCATAGCTGGGACACAGTGCTCAGCACTCACAATTATAGGAGGAGAGGTCTTTGGGGCTCACAGTTTGCAGAAGCTCCAGTCCGTAGCCTGCTGGCTCCAGGGCAGGGTAGCACGGCAGAAGAGGCTTGCTTGTGCATGGCAGAAACAATCCAGAAAAGAGAGACAAATATAAGTTCTCAGGCCGTGTCTCCAGCGATCTACCTCTTCCTCCTGACACCACATTTAGCTCTAAACTCACCAATGGACTAAACCACGGCAGAGTATCACACCCCCATGGTCCAATCAGCTTCCCAAAGCTCCAACTAGGAGCGCATGAGATTTTGGGAGGACATCTAGATACAAACTATGACACAGAATATAGGCAACTCTAGACATTTAGTGAGCAGGCCAGGCCTAAATCTAGACCGTCTAAGAATTACACCTCCATGGAAGCATGGAGGAAGAGTAAAGAAATTCCTAGTAAGGAAGAGGAAGAAAGCTTGCTTGTGTTAACTTTGTTTATTAATGAAATGGAACAAAAGAAACTCTGGAGAGTAACACAAGTTAACCTTCACGTAGATCTTTGAATACAACTTGCTGCTACTTTGTCATACAGAACACCTACCCTATATTTACTTAATTTTTTAATAATAAATTAAATAATAAAGGTTCTGTCTCATCCTCCCCAGAACTGAGATTGTAGGCATGCACCACAATGCCAGGTTTCAGCGGGCAGCACAGCAAGCCCAGGGTTTGGGACTGGTACAGCATGTGGTACCAGGGATCAAATATGGGTCCTTGCGCTTGTCAGGCAGGTACTTAGACTGCCAAGCTATCTCCCCAGCCCTCAGATATTTTATTTAAAAGTGGTTCGGATTGTGGTGAATTAAAAAATTAGCAGGACTGCATGCTAACCCCATTTTGTATAATAAGGTTTAATATTTTTCAAAATACTCAAAGATGATTAAATTTGAGCCAGTGAGAACGAATGCGAGAAATTCGTACACCTGCTCAGAAAGCACCAACAATAACTTAGAGCAATGTGATATGCAGTCATTTAAATTAAACCTCCCAAAAATGGCTAAAAGTTAGATCACATGTACCCAACGAGAGAATTAGTGGAGCAGGAAGAGAGGCAAAACATGATCCAGAGGCCAAAAAGATAAAAGGAGAAAAATTGTGTGAGAGATTAAAGTATACACAGAATATAAAACAAAAGCCTAGCATACAGAGTTCTAGAGAAACAATAGGAAGGAAAACAAGTATTATTTAATTATGTAAAGGCTAAGTGTTTCCCAGAACTGTGGAAACACAACTAGTATAAAGCTGCCAGGCACATGAACTTTGTTATTCAAAGTATTTGTATTTTGGCATTGCCTAATAAAGCTAAAACGTGTTTATTCCTCTCAGCTTAGTTATGTTCCTCCAAACAAAGTCTGGACATGTGTATTAGAAGACATGTGCAATATGAGAGTGTGTGGTATACTCATATGACGGAAAACCGTAGAGTAAGAAAAATAATTACATTGACCTTGATTAACCTTAAAAACAGAAAAATGCAAGTCCAAATGACGTATTGTTCTATTTCTTAATATTCAGATAGTAATATTTATAAAAAATGTCGAATGCGATTGACCTCCCTCACAGAGAATATTGCTATGAAACTGTTAGTATATGTTTATGCAATCTTCATGCCATGAACATGTACACGCACTCAACATACAGTACAGACCACAGATACGCACTCCAGCAAATTCTTAAAAGCTCCTGCATTTAAAATATTTCACATTTTATATATTCTGTACACATTTGCTTTATAACCTGTTTTCCTAAAACAAATCCTAAGAAGTTTCTTACATAAACATAAAATCTATAAGTAATTTTATCTATCACATAGATAGCTGTCATATAAATGTACTGTATGTAAGTATGTAGTTAGTCCTCTACAATTAAACAATTAATCGATTCCTGCCTGGGCTTGCCGTGCCAGCCCAGCCCCCCGGGGCCCGCTGAGACAATTGAGACTGGGCGGGGTGGCACACGCGCCTGTAATCCCAGCTCTTCCGAGGCTGTAAACAGGAGGATCGCCACTAGTCCGATCTAGCAGCGAGACCCTGAACACCCTGTAGACCCTTTCCTAAAATACAGAAAAAAAAGAAATTAAGCACTTAACATGTATGCATACTTTGTACATTTAGCATGCCTCTTTTTTCTGGTTAGACTTTCCGAACAAATTGTGAAATTTGTGCGTGTGTGTGCATGAGTTTGCTGAATGTAGTGTGCAAGGGTTTTTCCAGTACTGCATGTGCTTAGGTTTTCTTGCCAGGGAAATCATGCAGCTGTCTCTTGTTTTATTCTTGGTGCCCACTCTGGCTGTGCCTTTGCACCATTTCCCACACTGTTCCAAGCATCCTGAGGCCACTAAGTGCAGCTTCCTTCTAATACTGTACATGGCAGGTTCGTAAACTGCTGTAATTGGCCAAATGTTGCCTGCCACCTAGTTTTGCATGGCTTGCAAGCAAAGAAATCTTAAAATGGTTGGGAAAAAAATAAAAGCAAGAATAAATACTATTTTATAATACTCTGATCCATAGTCGTACACATTATCCATTGTGCCACTGACCAATGAATAATATTTTATAGCACATTGAAAACTACAGACAAATAAAACCTCACTATCCATATATGAAATTTTATTAGAACATAGCAATGCTCATTCATTTACAAACTGTGTAAAGAAGGTTTTTTGCTAACCTGTCAGAGGCAGTTATAACAGAGACCGTAGGATCAATAGGAGCAAAAACATTTGCCACCTGACCCTTTATAGAAAATGTTTGCTGATCTCTGTGGTAAATTTGAATTTTCTAAAGGAGTGATACAGGGGGAGAAACTGATCTCAGGTGGGTGACCTCCAAAGTATACAGGGAACCTCCAAATGACCTAGGGAAAAATGATCTCTCAACTTGACTTGAACTAGTTTGTGTCCTCTAAAACTGAAGAATGAATTTTAGGAACAAGTGGAGGTTATGAGTAGAATATATTTATTGAAGGAAAGAAAGTTCCTGTCAAGAGAGGGACAGGAGGGGGACCTGGGTGGGTAGTCCCCTGGGAGACTGTCTCTTCCAGGAACTTTTATAGTGTAAAACCATGTGGGGCTAAGGTGAAGAACATGGGAACTTGCTTAGGTGGATGTGGGGTAGGACAAAACTATGGCCAACCAGTGGAATTACAAGCACTTTTGCTTAGGTAAAATTGATTAAGTCTGGGACCAAATGGGGAAGGGAGTCACGTAGCAAGGGGACATGAAAGTAAAACAGGACCTTATCTGGTGGCCATTGGATGATGATTCTTCCTGACTTTCTCAGGGTAATGATCAATCCCGGATGCTAATCTTTAGGGAGGTTAGTGTTTGTTTGGTCTTTGGTCTTTAGGTCTGGTTCACAGCAGACCTAAAGTTATAAGGTATCTTGTCTTTTCTGTTATGTCCTTCGAGGGCCTGGCCCTGTCTGACTGCCTATAATGTTTCTGTCTAACTTGGCTGCCTGCAACAGGGGCAAATTACAAGCTTATATCTGGTAATCTAATCTGAACAACTAATTTGAAAACAACAACATGCAATATAATAACCATTGTTGAATTCCTATCATCTTGTTTAGTGAAATTTTGTATTGTTTCCAATGATTTTTTATTGTTGTTCAAAAATCAAGAGTAAGAAAAAGAAATAGCACATGGTACCTTCTCATTAGAGGTGGAATGGAGCTTTCCAGATGCTTTCATTTGGATGAATAATGGCCGTGAAGTTGGGCACCCTTATCAGGGGACAGACTTGAGCCATGACTCTTGTGGTCTAACTCCAGAATTTCTTGAAAGAGGTAGCTAGATTATGAATGGTATCTTTCTTTATTTTGGCTCTCATGCATATTTCTAACCGTCTAACTTCATTTGACCATTTTAATGGTGGCTGTAAAAAGAAGCAGATCTTGACTCAAGTTATGTTCTTACTCAAGCTCAAGGTTATTCATGCTGCAACTTAAAATAGGAAGGCTTCATGAAACATCCACAACCTCAATGGAGGGGTCATGGATCCCCCTCTATCCCATGGAAATCATTGTATCTAAGAATGAATTCGGAAATGGGAAGTGATTAGAAAATAACAGACCTTAAGTGAAAGAGACATACAATCAATACCTAATTCTTTCTCTAAGTTTATATCTCTAATATTCTGCAAGGGAAAAATGACAGCATTTAGGTGTTTTTAAGTGAATACCTAATATTTGTATATATTTATAAGGTAGAATGTAATGTTCTGATTCATATATAGAGCAGCGTTTTTGAATCACTGATTAGCAACATTATAATTTCATTGGTAATTCAATATGTAAATAGGGCAACGATGACACAGTCTCTACCACACCCCTTTTCATCTGTGTGTGTGTGTGTCTGTGGTATATGGGTTAAGGTGGAGTGTTAACTTGGTTGATTGGGATCTAACTGGGGACTGGTAGAACAAGATTATGAACCTGTCTGGGTAAGCCACTGAGCCTTAGCCTTGAGGATTTTGTCTCTTTGCCCTTACCTCTGTTCTGTCCCACTGCTCTATTTCCCAGTTACTGTGAGCCAAGTAACTTTTCTGCACCACACCAGTCCACTATGGCATTTCTGTGGTGGAGCCATTTTATCAGGGTCTCCCAAGATCTGTGAGCAGATGAAACTCTCTTCCTTTAAATGGTGAGTGTAGAGTTTTGTGTCTCAGTGACGAGAAAGTTGATTAGTAGAGATGACTGTGTAGCCAGCATTGTGACTATACATGACTGTGTGGCTTAAAATTTTTTTGTAACTGTTATGCAAGACAAACTTGGGAAAAAATTGGAGATATATACTAGGAAATTGCTACTAGAATGCTGTAAGCAGAATTTGATGGGTGATTTTTGTACGGAGTTCAGAAGAGTAGATTGCTAGTAATAGGCATGTGGTCATTAAAAATCAGTGCCGTGAGGTTTCACCTCAGAACCAAGACTTAACTGGAAAATGAACAAGAGGCCACTCTGGCACAAAGCATTTCCCTGTGTTTTTCCAGTGTCTTCAAGCTTGGCAGGAGATGGAATTTAAGGGCTAATGTTGATTAATTAATTGATCGTAAAGCACCCAACAATCAGGTTGTAGTATGAGTGCTCCTGGCAGCTTTTCACTGGGATTACGGTGAGGAACAGAGGCAGAAGCAGAGAAGAAAATTTAAATTTATAAAACTTTTGGTCCAATAGAAGCTATGTGTGAATTTAGGCCCAAGAGAAGTATCATTGCTGAAGAGTTTATTTCCATTATAAAGAAACCAAGTACTTAGTATAGGGACAAGAAGAAAGATGCCCTGAGAACTTCTCAGAAATCGGCAAGAGCGCTGGTGTCATAGGCTCAAGAGAAAATGTAAACCTTTCATTTGAGAAGAGTCCCTGAAATGACTGCTCAACAAGCACTTGTTGGGAATTGTCTGCCTGAGATTCATTTCACTGAGCTCAGACATCCAGGTACTCAGAGGACCTGGCTACTGCCCACACTATCAGCAGACCTTGGCATCATCTGCATGATACTTGTTTTAAGGGAATACTGAATGCAAGAGATGTGGGATCCAGGAAGGTTCTACCCATATTTCAAAGGAAGGCATGAGATGCCAGACAAGGAGTCCCTGAGGGGCAGCAGCTGAAATTGTGGGAATGGAGTTAAAGGTGCCATGGGATCCTAGGACTTGAGAGATGTAGCACAAACTAAGAGTGGAGCCACCCCAAAAGAAGACATGTGCGCTGCAGCCAGCAAAGCCCTAGGGACGCTCAAGCTCTGTGAAACTCACATTTTACTACCATGTCCCTAATATGCCAGATATTGAGATACATGACTTAATATTTTTCCTGCTAGGTGTTAGTCTTACTTTATTCCTATTTTCCATCTCTTAGTCTTCCCTTTTGGAACAGAAATGTTTATTCTGTGCCATTTAATCTTGTTTTAATTTTTCCATTTCACTGTCTTGGGTTTTGCCTTGAGTCTCAGAAGACTTAGATGCTTAGGGGATTGGTGTAGCACAATTTCTGATATATCTATGTAAGTCTTGGGTTCTACATCTTCACTCTATTATCTGGTACTTTGTTCCTTCTCTGTTACCCATTTACCATGAGCTTTCTGTGCTGTGTCCTTCTCTATGTCCTTCAACCTTCTGACTTGGAGTCAGTTGAGCATGAAATTAATTACCCCAAACTATGAGCCAAAAATTGTATATATGGAAAGAAAGAAAGGAATAGAGAGATAGATAGAGATAAAGATATAGAATAATAAATGTAGCTATTCTGCAACAAACTGGAGTACAGCAAGACCTTAGAGATACAGAGAATAACATTATGTTCACAAAAACTAGAAACCAGGACCAGGGAGATGGCTCAATGGAATAAGCGCTTCCCTGGCAAGTGCAAGGGCCTGAGTTCAAGCCCTGGTTCTGAAAAAAATAAAACAAAAAACCTATAAACCTACAAAAAATGAGAATCCACACTGCACCAATATAAGAACACTGCATTCTTTCAGTCAGAGTGTTTAACACTTGCCAGCTAAGCATGAGGAAAGAGCAGAAGATGATTCACAATTTCATTTAAAATGAAATATAGAGCTATATCAGGAAAAGAAGATGTCCAGAGATTTAAAGAAAAACATGTTTAGATTTAAGTGAACTTAGGTATTTATATGCTGCTAGAGGTGGTATATACATTTGATTAGTTATCTTTAAGAAATAGCTTCATCATTTACACTGTCCCAAATTAAAACATTCCATGGAAAAGAGCTAAAGTGCTAATCAAAAGGCGCTTGTTAAATAACACTTGGTCTACCCAGAGTCAATATTCTAGGTTTTAGACACTGGGATAGAAGATCCTGTTCGATGAACTGTCTTACTGAGACTTTTGGCCAGTGATGTTGCATATGTTATTATACTACTGAGAATTAGCATTGTGGTTTAAGATAATCACTGTATACTTAGCGGAAAGGCGTGTTTTTCTTCTTCTTTTTTTCATGGCTTACATAACATCGGACATGATTTTCTATTGCTTCTTCCTCTACTCACCTGTATATGTCTGTTCATTTGGGTCCAATTCTGAAAGGGTTCTACTGAGCTAGCACCTAGGTTAGCACTTATTTTCACATCAGCCATCAGCACTGTGAAAACATGAATTACCCTGCTTACCCGAACATCTAGATCAATTGCAAAATTTCAGAAGAAGACACTAGACTCTAATATTTGTAAGTTGTGGAACCTTGGGAAAGTTACATCATATCTTGAATGGTAGTTTCCGCATCTTTGAAGTGAATAGCTCCAAAGACTGTGCGAAGATTAAACACAATGTTATAAATGTGATGCCCACCCTAGTGCCTGTCTGGCTGTCGATACACTCTTGCCAACTCACTTCCTAAAACTGACTGTTTCCTCAAGCCCTAGGAATTAGAGTCTGAGGTGAAAGAATGGATTACTGACAAGGTCAGGTTCCCCGAATTTCAGTACTGCTTCCTTCCTGAAATCCAGCATGAAGCCTTGAGAATTTAGAATTGGCTGAAATGAAAGCTCTCTGCCACAATGGTTTATACACATTTCTAAATATTAGCTGATTTGAATCTACTTGCCTAAATAAATAAGCAACATTCTACTCGTCTTTTGCTATTTATTACTGAGGACTAAAACCAATTTCTTCCATTCTAGGCCAGTGTTTTGCCACTGAGCCACTTCCCCAGCCACACTTTCACTCTCTAAAATTTTATTTTATTTTACTTTTTTTTGAGACAAAGTCTGATTGCATAGCCCAGGTAGGCCTTGAACTCATGATCCTCCTCCCTTGGCCTTCCAAGTGCTGGGATTGAAGGCATGCATGACCACTGGTACCTTTTGGAACTAACCATGAATTGTTTCTCCTCTTCTGAGCACTGAATATCAATTTACTGAGCACATTAGAGCCAAACAAGTTTTCCAAAGTATACCCAGTCCTATTTATGGCAATTTGTACTTTCTTTCCTTACAGAAAATACTTTGATAAATCCTGCTATACCTTTAGGCTGAGTTCATTTTTGATGGTATTTCTTGCTAGCAAGATAGCTCAGCAGATTAAGTGCCTGCTTAGGCAAGCACAGGGACCAGTGTTCAAGCCCTGGCGTCACAGGCTGTGTGCCCCACCCCTGGCAATGCTGAGCCAGCCACTGAGACTGGTAGACCAGGCATGGTGGCACACACCTGTAATCCCAGGGCTGGGGAGGCTGAAAACAGGAGGATAATTCCAAATCTGAGCTGTGTAGTGAGACCCTGTACCAAATGCATTAAAAAATATGTCTTTCATGCATTCTTCACCTCTTTCTGCTTTGCAATGGATATATATATATATATATATATATATATATATATATATATATATATATTTTTTTTTTTTTTTTTTTTTTTTCAGTTGAAAATTACAGGAGCTCATGGCTGATGCTTCACTTAAAGTAGTCTTTCAATGCATAATTATGGGGTTTGACATTGTTGGCTTGGGATCTTTCCAGACATATTATCTCCCTAGCAGGCATCAATAGATTAGTTCTGAAGCTAAGATCGATTTAGGGGAATTTTAAGTTATACATGGGTGGATGGGAAGAAAAGATGTCTTTAAGGACAATTTCACAAACAAAAGAAGTATATTTTCACTTCTTTTGTGAAAGAAAAGATATTAAACAATGGAGTAAAGTGCCTGCAAGCAGGCATGGGGGCTAGGGGTTTGATCCCTGGGCCTTCTATGCCAGTCCCGCCCCTGGGGCTCGCTGAGACAGCAGTAGAGACTGGGTGTAGTAGCGGGTGCCTGTAATCCCAGCTCTTGGGAGGCTGTAAACAGGCGGATCACTATGCGTCTGATATAGTAATGAGACCCTGAACACCCTGTAGACCTTTCCCTAAAATAAAATAAATAAGATATTAAACAAAGAAAACAGTCTTCCAAAGTCAAATAAATCACTTGGTCTAAGCAGTCTCACCTATGCTCCTGCAGGGCATCTCTAGCCCTTCAGCACTCAGCTACAGGTTGTGAAATGCAACACAGAAGGTGTCTCCCCTTGAAGAATTTGAAGGAATTAATGGAAAATGCAACTCTGCCTGGCTCTCCAGCTCATGACAGTTTCCCACTGTCGGCTGGAGAGAAGCCTTGGAAGGATCAGTTGGCACCAGCCGTGTCAGATCTCCTTTGACCCTTTGTCTTCTCAACTCAGCAAGTAATCCTTGTAGCTCACCAGATCCCATCCAAAGGCACTGATCTCGTGATTTTCCCTAATGCTATCCGGATCCAGTCCTCGTATCACATTCAATGTCTAGTGGATGGGAACAAATAATATTAAAAACAATACAGTAGCTATCATGCCTCTATTTTACTTCAAAAATATGCTTCTTACTCGTTTTTTTTCTTCTAGGCTTCCAGTTTTAACCACAATAAAATAATAAATTCCCAACATTTTACTGAGCCCCCAGACACAATTTCAGGTTTTTGAGATTCTTCAAAGATTTTCATACTTTAGCAACAGACAGTAAAAACAGATGGTTAATAAATTGATTAATAATTGAATATATCAAAGTGCTATAGAAAAAAAAAAGCAGAAAGCAAGCAGTGGAGGATGGGCTGAGAAAATGGCATTTGAGCAAAATCTATGAAGAACTGAGAGGCTCAAACCTGACTGAGACACAGACGCTCTTCCCCACTAGGGAGATAAAGACACAATTTTAAAACACTTTGGCCAGTGATAAAGCAACACATAGCCTGTGACAGTGCGAGGCCTTCCTGACACAGAGGACGTATAAAGAAAAGGCTATATATTTTGGCTCCTGGCTAGCAAAGTTCAGTCACAATTTAGAGGTATCAGAGCATTTGGTGTATGGTGAGGAAGGTTCACTGTGGCAGCTGCACATTACGAAGCAAACTGCTCACTCATGAGCGGGGAAGCAAATCCAGGCAGGGCAAGAAAGGTCAGGGTTCCACACCTAAGTGACCTCAGGACCTCCCGCTAAGTCCTCCTGCCCAGGAGTTCCATCATGTCCCAGCAGCACCACGAGGCAGATCAAGTCTTGGTGGACTCTCGGGACAGTCGTGCAATCCACAGTCCACAAAACATGGCTCAGAGGCAAATGCTCCAATCTGAGAATTCAGGGAAGGCTTTTGGAAATTATTCCTTTCTTTCTTTCTTTCTTTCTTTCTTTCTTTCTTTCTTTCTTTCTTTCTTTCTTTCTTTCTTTCTTTCTTTCTTTCTTCTTTTTTAATGGTACCAGGGATTGAACTCAGGACCTTGCACTTACCAAGCAAGCACTTATTCCACTGAGCTATCTCCCTGGCCCTTGGAGAAGATTATTTCTGATATGCGTTCTAAAGAATGAACACACATGAGTGTATGAAGATTATTTATTTCCCCCTGAATAAAAGGCCACCAGGATGATGAGTTGACAACTAGATGAAAAACCATTTTTGGTGCATGGCTTAACACAGAACTATTTTAAATTTGGCTCTTTTGGCTCAGCACCATGAGGAAACTCTAGTCACTTTCCACCAGTTTCTATTTTCTATGTAATAAGTGGAATCAAAGGAAGAATTGGAGAGTGGTTAAATGTTTAATGAATAGAGAAGTTGTAGGAGTCTTTCTTGTCCAGTGAAAGTCTAATTTGGGGGGCTGGATGTTCTGAAGACTGTCCTTTCCCTGCAGTTGAAAAATAACAGCTTCGTTGCAGAAAAAGGACAAGGACTCAGAAATGGAATTTCAGGCAGGCACCTAGGTAAGGGAGGGTGAGAGAGGAAGCTGCTCTTGCAGTTTTCCACGTAGGTGGCCAACTCTTGGGGCTCAGCGTGTCACCAGCCTGAGGCTATATCTAAATACCCTGTCAGTTCTGCCCCTTGGGAGCTCTGCCATGCTAACCGCAGTGCCCACAGGCCTGGCCAGAGTCGTGTCAGTTTCTATGGAGAGGAAGGGCTGGGTGCAAGGCAGCTGTGCAGATCAGATGCTGACTTCCCTCCTCCAAGCCAGGGTCTACCCAGACCTGAGCGTCCTGCGCTGCGACCCGGAGCTTCCTCTTGTCCTGAAAGCCTAACCTTCAATTTGAAAATGTTCTCAGAGTTTCCTCAAAATGAAAATATTTGTTTAAATCCTCAGAATTCAGTAAGAAAATATCCTTCTAGCAAAACCAATGACTTAGCATTTTGAGCTTGGCACAAAAGTAAGAAAACACAGCAAAGGGAATCATAGCCTGCCTGGCCATTGGCTGGGACTTGCTTCTCCAGCTTAACTTGCCTTATGAACTTGGCTTTCCTTCAGTGTTGATGGCTCCTGGATAGCATTCCCCAGACCTCTTGGATTTATGTGCTCTGCTTTACTTGGAGAGTCTTAAAGAGACACACAATGTCATACCTCCAAGACCATAGAGCTCCATTATTTTTGATATGGGGAAACTGAGGTCTGAAGGGGCTTTAGGATATCTGTCCATAGATGCACAGTTGGGTAGTGCAAGCTGTGTGACAAAACCTAGGCTCATGCCTCTTTCTATAACCCTGAAACATCCCCTTCCTCTCAGAAATTAATCTTCTTCCACTTCCCTTTGGGTTCTTAGTTAGTATGATAAAGTTTGCATTAATGTTGGTAGTATCTTGGATGCAACTTCTAGGAAAGGATGCTTAAGTGTATACTTTTTAGGGAAAATAGTATACGAGTGAGAAACTAGATGCTCTGGGAAAAAGTCACAAACCATGACACTTATTCAAAGTTCTCAATCTCATATAGTGACAGGGGCCAGCTTGCTTAATTTCTCTGTTTCTATTGTTGCAAAATA
Organism: Ctenomys sociabilis; assembly: GCA_004027165.1. Lineage (NCBI taxonomy): Eukaryota > Metazoa > Chordata > Mammalia > Rodentia > Ctenomyidae > Ctenomys > Ctenomys sociabilis. The sequence continues at coordinate 27,948 of PVKA01021701.1, forward strand.
AAGAGTCTCTTTGATGATCTGTTTCTACTTAGTGGTTACTGTAAAATATTTGAAATCAATGACAGGGAAGTGGTGTTTACTGGGGAGGGAGGGAGGGTCTCTAGCTCTTTTCTGTTTTGTTAGTTTATATTTAAAATTGTGCTTTACTCTAGCAGATTCTTCTGCCCTGTAACTCTACTTCCCTCCCATCTCTGTACGATAGTTAGTTAGTTTTACTCCTCATATAATAGAAGGACAAATATGAGAATAATCTATTTTATACATTTCCTCATAAGATCCCTCACTGAGCAATATTTTGTATATGTAATTCAGCTGTGCCATAAATGTTTGCATGCTAGAACACTGCGGTAACCACAGAGGTCACAAATGGTTTCTTACTCTACATTCATTCAATAAACACTGCATCTAGTCAGTGTCTACTTCATCACAATTCATAATAACAAGTTTAAGTCAGAAACTTAACGTTGAGAAACATGTCCAGTGAAAGATACAGTGATGAAAAAGTATTTTGATGGCATTTGTGTTTCTCATTCATGATCATGGGTTTTTCCTAGTAAAACTTATGTAAATATTTCTGTATGAGCATCATGAGTTGCCATGGTCTAGGTTTTTGTAGGTCATCATCTTTTTGTAATTACTATGTTGTAGACCACCCATGGACCTCACCCATTCTTTCACAGATAAATACAAGGAAGTGCTGTGTTTGCCTTTCTGCTGCTAGCACTCAAGCCCAATATTTAACCCTGAAGCCCTCTTATAACCTGCTATTGTCTGGTGTTTTCTGCTAATAGTCACTGAATAGAATTCAAGTACCTACATGGCTAATTTATCCATGTTCGTGACCTCTGAACCATCTCCCTAGGCTGGATGGGCATGTTAGTTATCAGCCTGGTTAGTGGATGTTCTACCTGCCAACTTGGGTCCCTTTTAACTTCTGTCATGCTCTTTGCAGTTAATGAGGTGGGCGGATTATTCTAGGATGGTGTTACCTCCAAAAGATGTGGTCATGGAGAATGATGACATGACTGTCCTTCCAGAATATCAACTGATGGGGACCGGAAAGATGGCTCAGTAGAATAAGTGCTTGCCTGGCAAGCACAAGGGCATGAGTTCAATCTCTGGTTCCAACTAACTAAATAAATAAATAATGAATATCAACTGGTGGCTCCCACTGTAGATAAATTAAGCTGGGAAATATGAAAGGAAGGATATGGAGGAAGATATAGGGAATCACACCTGTTGTGCGCAGTTGCTAGTTGTTCATTAAGAAGTTTCTAGGGGCCTGGAAGATAGCTTAGTGGCATAAGCACCCCAGTACCAGAAAGAAATTTCTAATCACCCAGATTTGCTTTGAATGGAAATCAAATGCTTTTGAGGTTTTAATCGCCAAAGATATCTTCCAGCATTACAAGGAAACCTCCACATCGCAAGAGAAAGAGCATGGACTGGAGTTGACAGCAACAAAATAGCTGCAAGGCTTAAGATGCTGCATATTTCAAAGCCAGGTCGAAGGAACTTCAGCCATATCTGCACTTGCAAGTTCTTGGAGATGAACTTCACAGGACAGCTAATTTGTTGCTATTTTCCATTTTTTGTGCATCAGTCGCTCTACCTGAATGGAGTCTATATGTGCCCTCATTGAACAACTGCCATGCACAAAACTATGCTTCCCACTGTCTCCATGTGGGGTCTTCCAGATGGAGCTGAAGGCGAAGCGCTAGTTTTGCTCTAGAACCTGGCCCCATGGTGGCTGCAATCCTTGCTCTGCTTTTCACCCCACACAGCTGTGGCTAAGGGTCCCCGCCCTCGAGGGTGTGGCCATGGCCCCTGAGACCGGCCCTCTCCCAGCTATCACTCCTCCTCTCTCTCCTTTCCCCTCGGACTTCCATCTGAGATTGTCAGGGGCATGGGGGAGAAGGAGAGAACGCACTGTCTCTCTTCTGTGTGTCTGTCCTAGCCAGGCTGCTGCTCCTCTGCTCTGGACTGCGGCGCCTCTTTAATACTGACGGGTCCTTGGTTCCCTCTTGGTAGGCAGAAAGTGCTTCCACGCTGTTCCTTTTTTGTGGGTATTTCTTGGTTTTGCAAAAGCTCCATGGGGCGGGGAGGGAGGCTTCTCCAACAAGCTTCCCAACTTGAAATTACTGGTTTGTGTTTGACCACCCGTCTCCCATCAGCACTCCCCCAAGGGACCGTGGGAACAGCCTCTTGATTCTAGGGCATTGCCATCCTCCTTATAACGCATCCTGCCAGCTCAAATCCAGCTGCTCCTCATTGAGGGACTTTCACCTGTGCTAGCCAATTGCTCACCGGCATCCAGCTCAGTTGCCTCCTTCCTATCTCTGTATCCCTTGGCAGCAGTAAACATTGCTCGTTCACTGTTTAAGCTGCTATAAAGTGAGTGGTCCCCAGCCTTTAGCTTGAAATGTGATAGGGCACTTCAAAACAATCAATTCTCACCTTTATGTCTAATTTAAAAATGCAGAAAATCAGGAAACAGTTCAGCTCATGCCTCACACTCGCTTGCTAAATCAAGCCTTGATGTGCCCCTCGTGTTATTTCATGTGTCTCTTAGAATAACTAAAATTGTGAGCTAATGTGAGCCCCATTTTCTGGAGGAGGAAATCCCAGGCCTAAGGAAGATAAGTGACTGGCACAAACATTAATGTAAGGATGTAGACTTGAGGATAAGCGACCGTTTTGCAGCCCAAAACTCAGTCATGATCAACAGCAGCATTATTTGTGAAATCCTGTGTTAATTCCTTTACCCACCCTTTATTCTTTTTTAACCAGTGCAAGAAATCTACGAAGAAGGTGTTACAATTATTACTTCCATTTTGGAATGAAGAAACTGAAGCTTGCTAGTTAAATTCCTTTTCAAGTCTTATGCAGCTAGAAAATAACAGTGTCATATTTTGAACTCATGACCATCTGATTCCAGAGCCTGAGGTTTTACACATGACAGCTCACAAACATGATCCCTTGTTTGTGGTCTTACCAGGACAGCGGACACTGGAGACACAAGGTCTTCCTTTTAGAATACTACTCTTACGTCTGCCTACCATCTAGGAAAACATTCTCATCTGGAATGAAAACCAGACTCCTACTCTGCTGTACTATCCTGAAAATATAGCTTAGTGGTAGTCTCCATTTTCATGTGTGGTTCTCTTCCAGGCACGCCCATTCCATGAAGATGTTGGTTTTAAGAAACCAGTAACGTTTCTCACCATTAAGATGTGACAAGGAGAGGAAACGCGAGCACATGGAGGCAGTTGGCGTGCCACCGCCGGGTACGGGACACTGCGTCTGAGCCGACGGCTCATGCTGCCCTGCATGAAGCTGAAATAGGAGATGTCTCGGTGCCTTTCCCATCTCCCGCAGTCCTGTACCCACAAGCAATTTCTCCAGTGTTGCTCCAATGCTGGGAGACACTCCGGGGCCTGGTGACAGTCTGACTGCAGTATCATTTACTCATGGGGGGGGCGTGGCGTGCTTTAGAGATCTTCCAAACTGACTCTTCACCAAATAAAAGACTCAGAGAAGAACATCAACCCACTGCTGAAAAGTGTAGCTCCAGTCTTCTCCCCAAACATTTTTTTTTTTTTTTTTTTTTTTTTTTTTTTGGCAAACCGGGGATTGAACTCAGGCCCTTGCGCTTGCCAGGGAAGCACTTACTCCACTGAGCCATCTCCTCAGCCCCAGTGATTTTTTTTCTACCCTACACTTAATGCTCACCATGTAGTAATGCTTCTTTAGTCAACAGTCTACAGTGGATCGGGCAAAGGAGAGCTGAGAAGGCTCTCATCTGTACTGAGTGCCTACTCCATGCCAGCTATTGTGCCTTTAAACCTCACTTTGCATCAGCACCATTGTGTCCACAGCATAGAGAAGCAGAACCTAAAGTCAAAACCAGGCAGCAGGGCCAGCCCGCTAGCTCAGTGCACTAAAACACCTGCTTAGGCGAAGTGCAGGAACCCGGGGTTGATCCCCAGCATGCTGTGCCTGCCTTGCCCCTGGGGTGTGATGAGGTGGCGACTGAGACTGGGCGTGGTGGTGCGCACCTGTAATCCCAGCACTTGGGAGGCTGAAAACAGGAGGATCACTGCCAGTCTGATCTGTGTAGTGAGACACCGTAGACCCTGTACTAAATACATTTAAAAAATTATAAAACCAGTCTTCTCTGCTCCCTCATTTTCCTTCTTTTCTTTTGCCCTCTATGCAGTGTCTCTTTCCCAAGACATTTAATGGCCACTTTCACAGCAGCTCAAATGGGAACCTGAATTCTAGTTCTCCTTCAGATGCAGCATACAACCAAGCTCTGTCATGTACAGTCTGCTGCATGCCTACAGTTTCTTTCCCTCTCCACTGTGATTGGCCTCAGTCGTTACCTAACCATGCAGCACCTGGGCCACCTTAGTGGCCTTGACGCTTGTGGCCCAGTCCCACACCCCACACTGTGGTGGACAGAACTTTGCATTGAATAGCATCTTTCCTGACCTGCAATCACTGGCAGCTGTTCTAGCACCTGAGTGCTAGAAGTCCCCAAGTCTGTGTTCAGGCAACTGAGAGCCGGACTGTCTGCATCTCTGGGCCCCACTCTCTCTCTCTCTCTCTCTCTCTCTCTCTCTCTCTCTCTCTCTCTCTCTCTCTCTCTAGTTTGGCCCCCATCTTGTCCTATGCTTAGTAGCGTCCTTCCTGGCAACACACAAGCTTCATATCCCAACCTTAATTTTACTCTTGAGCTTCACCTTCTGGAAACTTCTAAACCAGTGGATCTCTCTCTCTTTTATACACTCCTCTTTGCTTTTTCTTTTTTCTCACTCCACAGCCTTGTAGCTCACTTTTGGTGTCTATATTTCTCTGGACTGTGTGCTCCAGGGGAGTAGGCTGCGACTTTCTCACGGGCTCTGTTATGTTCAGCACTTGGTGAGTGTGTAGTAATACGTGGCAAATAAATGAGTGGATGGACAAATGGTTTAACTTTCCAAGTGAGACCAAGAGTAGTGGGACCCCTGGTTGTGGAATCATAGAAGTAATTAAATATGTGAACCGAGAAGCATTGTGTGTGTGAAAGCTAACACTGCTATAAACAATTGTTAATCCACCTCCTTATGGGCTGCCACAATAGGGAAGGGAGAGCCCAGGTGTCGATTGTGGCTTGTTTTGTGCTATTTAATAGATTTCACTTTTCCAAGGTAAATAATAACTTTGAAAACTATAGATGATTTGGAGTGAGTGAAGTTTTAGATTCATTTGCATTGGTCAGCATGATGAATGTAATCATTGTATGCAACCTATTCGCCACATTTTCCCTTTGCATTGCCAAATATTAGATGTGTGCTGGCTTAATTCTTCCTACTAAGGGTCTCTTTCAATGATAAATAAGCACCAGGCCAGCACATGTGTCCGAGTGTTGGCAGCAGTATTTATATATAAACACAATGGGCTAGATGTAGGAAGTTAGGGCAGGAGAGTTCTTGAAGGGACTCTGGGAATCATTAAACACAGCCCTCCCACTCCACAGATGTGAACACAGGTTGTCCAAGTCAAGAGGGCAGATTAAGAACACGCTAACAGTACTCCTTCCACACTTCAAACTCATAGAAGTTCCAAATAAAGCACTTTTTAAAAATATAGAAACCAATTGCAATCAAGGAAGGGAAATCTCCTAGGCCAGAAATCTCAAGGGAATCCAGTGGAAGCTGAAGTTGAATTTCTCCTGAAGAGTTTTGTCTCTACCAGCCAGAGGGAGGGAACTCAGACCACTCCAGGACGCCTGCATGGACCTAGAACAGAAGGAAACTCTTCATCCTTGAAAGGGGAACTGACAGCCTCCTACAAGTAGCACCAGGCCACAGTGAGAGGCAAGCCTGCCATCCTGCCTAAGTGTGGAAGCACAGCATGGGATTCTAATATTGGGTTTTACCAGACACAATCAACTTGCCTATCAGTGTGAAAAAACAGAAGTCTAGAAGCTACCATACAGATCACTAGAGAGAATGAGTTCTTTAATGGCTGTCCAAGGACAGCCATTAATGAATCTTGACGGCTTCAAGCAGGAATTTGAGTATGTCTTTAAGAAATTTGGGTCCTGAACAGCTTTGGGAAGAACTTGGAAAATGAGACAGAGAAGCATATAGCTGTCTCTCAGTATACCTGGGAGTGAAGACTTCACCATAACTACCCTAGCAGGTAGCTCCATGGCCTAGGGATTTGGGATCGATGGAGCTTTGGAGCAGGAGGCAGCACCCTATGATAGATGGGATGTGGTCATACAGCTGGCCACCTAGGAAATTTCTTACATTTATAAAGAAAAGAGGACAGGAGATATAACTCAGTGGCAAAGTGCCTGCCTGGCAAACATGAGGTTGTGAGTTCAACTCCTGGTGAGGGAGAGGAACGAGGTGAGGGGTGGGGTGGGGTGGGGCAGGGTGGGGTGGGGGGAAGGGGTGTGGTGAGGCATCATCTTCTCTGAGTCTCATTGTCACAGTCTACCCAGGGGATCTCAAGGAATGAATTCTCATCTTTCTCTCCCAATCTCGGTAGGCAGTATAGTACAGAGTGGGCAGCATGGTGATGTGACAGCTCAGAGAGAAAGAGTGCATCCTAACGTGAATACAGAAGCAAAGCCTGCGTAAGGTAATTTAAACAGAAGCTGAGCTTCTCCAGCCAAATTCTGAAACATGAATCTAAGTCAATGCTTGTGAGAAGGATCACCAATCGTCCAAAGTAGGAAAATTCATATATGAGAAATTATAAATCGAACTGTGATCTGAAAAGGAAATTAATGCAAAAACAATGAACACATCTGAAAACCTGAAGGAAGAAATGGCAATAGTAGAGAAGGGAGATTTTTTAAAGTAAACCATAAAGATGTACCTGCATGTCTACTTCAATACTTACAGTACTATAGGACAGAAAGTTAGAGTAAATTAAGAAAAATAAGTGACAGATTGATAAATTTAAATAATTATTAGATATCCTGTAAGGACAATAAGAATATTAATAATCCTATGCATGTTTTAAATATGCTAGACATAAAATCAGACAATATCATGATGGTTTGGATAGGTTGATGAAATTATAAAGCATTTGCAAGTACACATCTCTCTTAAGAGGTTTATACAGAGATTCAGTAACTTTAGTTTATATTATGAAATTTAAAATAGGCACACATGTTAAAAATTAAAGGATAAATATGAAAACTGTGCAGTAGTCATAGGTCTATCAAGATGAGCCAAAATGACTTCCAACCTTCTCAGAAAGGCCTTTGGCTGCCTTTCTTTGGTACTAATAAAGACCTATCCCCTCATGGCTCACTTGTTCTCTAATATCTGATTTGTGTTTATCTCTGGAAATGCAGTTGAGCTTGATGCCCTACTTTGAAGCACACTGAAGACTCAAGATTTGTTGTTTTTCATCTCTTCAAGCTCTCTCCATTTTCTGTAAATGTCCCCTCTCACCAAGTTCCAGTGCTGCATGAGGAAAGAAGAGATTGGCATCCTTCTGAGGACAGTGGCCACGTCTTTCCTCTATTTTTCCCCATAGTTCCTAGAGCCATGTAGAATCTGAGAAAAGCCATTCGGTAAATAAACATCATGTGAAGACAGGAAAACAAGCAGTGAGAGAATAAGCAACACAGACTGGCGGAGGAACGCAGGGTATCTCAGTGGTAGAGAAGCCGTTGGTGGCGGGAAAGAGGTAAAAGGTAGGGCTGAAGCTGAGGGCGGAATCCAGATCCAAAGGGAGGCTGTATGTATGCTAAGACATTTGCCTCCATCCTAAGGGCAAGGAGCCATGTGGGGTCAGAGCTCGCACAAGCTTTGCAGCTCTGTCATACAGTCTCCCCTTCTTACTCTGAAGGTAGAGAAGTAGAAGGTGGCAGGAATGGAGAAAAGAAGAGCTGGAATTTTGAGGATGATATCACCATTTCCCACCCTGCTGGACCTGGAAGTGCAGGGATCTGACCCTGTGTGCTGGAGTTGATAGGTTCTGGCTTATTTGGGTGATGAGAGGTGTGGAAGGAAGACTGGAGGGTGGTGGAGGCAGGAACCTGGTATTTCTAGCTCTATCTTGCTGTGCCAGGCATCTCCATTACTCTGTCTTTCCTCTACTATTAGAGCGGCTTTGTGGTTGCTCCTCCCGCCGCATTCCCAGCCCCTGCTGGCTCCTCTTTCCGGGGTTTGGAAGCACCGTTATTTCCTTTAGTTCCTACTGCCCTAGGAAAGAAGGCAGTTTTCTTTAGCTTCTTAATCTCTAGGTCATCTCATTGTCCCCATTTGTTTCATCAACTCTTCTCACAAGCTTGTCACCACTTTATCATAATGTATTCTCTTCATTAAATTTCCTGAGTAAGTTCTTGTTCATCAAGGTTTATTTTGTCAACTTGACAGGACTAAGAGACGCCAGCAGGTTACTAAAGTACATTCCTGGATGTGTCTTTGGGTGTTTCCAGAGATGAATGGCATGAGGGCCAGCAAACCAAGGGAGAAGACCTGCCTAGACTATGGGTGGTGCTGACCAATAGGCTACAGTCAGGGTGGAAAAAGTATGGAAGAAGGAGGAAGTCAGTTTGCACATGGGGAGCACCATTCCATTTGAGTGGGTCATTCTCTTTGTCCTGCTGCTGTCTGTGGACAATAGACTCCAGCTTCTTCAGCTTTTCAACATGAGCTCATGTCACTAGCTCCCTAAGGAGCTTCTGGGCCTTCAATCTTCAGTTGTCACTGCATCCTTGATCCTGCTTGTTTCGTGGCTTGCAACTTCTTGAACTACACCCTACTGGATCCTCTGATTCTCCAGCACACTGATGGCCATTAGGAGTACTCTCACTTCTCATAAACCAACCTAGTAAAACTCGCCCCTATGATAGAGCCCTTTGGAGAAGTATGTTGATTTGCTTCCTCTAGAGAATCCTAAGCAATGAAACTAATTTTCTGATTGGATTCCAGAAAGATTAAAGTGGGGATGACAGAAGATAAGAGAGTTTGCATTTATTTTCATCCTGCCTCCTTGCCACTACCCAGACATAGAGCAAACCCAGTAAATACTCATTTAATTAAACTATGAAACAAAATCAGTGTTCTGTATTTTTCTTTTCAAACTCTCAGTAATAACAAATCCATGTAATAAGGATGAAAAAGACAGAACAGATCAGAAAGCATTCTGAAAATCTGCAGTGGGGCCAGGGGAAACCACCTTCCCATAGACTTGGTCTAGACAAGTGAGCTAGAATACACTGAAGCACTGAAGCTGGGCCATATATGTGCAGAAGATCATGTTTGGATAAAATACTGGAACACTGGAAGCCTGTGGTTCAAGTCTGAAGGTGAATAGAAGCCACTAGTTCCGCAAGGCTCTGCAGGCAGTCAGGAGGCCTCAGCGCCGCGGGCAGAGTGTGTGCTTCCCACAGTACCACCCGGCTTCTAAGCCAACAAAGTAAGTACTGGCCCTCCAGGGAGTTCATGTTTCAGTCTTTGTGTTGATATTCACCAATGAAACTGCTAAAATTATAAAAATGCTGTCATTCTATTCTTTAGCAATGACAACTGTGGCTTGCTTTAATCAACCTTTTTGATGCCTGAGTTCCATAATTTTAAATTAAAAATACAAGCTTCATCACCTACTTGAGCAGCGAGAGTTGCAACACTCTAGAAAGAGAAAGCAAAAGTTGAGCGATCAGCTTACTTGACCTCCTTATCAGGCCGAAATATGCCTTTCACTCTTTTCATGGCATTGAAGTTCCCAAACCAGGAAAAACTCTCTGATGTTTGATTCTTGGTTGTTGGAATATGTGAAATGCTTGAAATATTTGCTGAGAATCAGATGCTATTCAATACGTATATATATATTGGAATATATATTTTCAAGTGCATTAACACCAGTTTTCATGCTGATATGCAGACTGAAATCTCTCTCTCTCTGTGTCTCTCTCTCCCTCTCTCCCCCCTCTGTCTATTCCAATTGAAAACTAGAATACTGATATTTACTGTGCTGCTTAATGACTATGTGAACTTGGTTAAGATTTTAAACTCTTTAAACCTTAGGAATTCTTTTAGCTGTAAGACAGAGAAAATAATACCTACATCACAAGAGAATTATGGTGAAATAAAATTATGTCATATTCAAATGAAAATATATTACTGTGTTCAAGTCAGTTTTATGAAGTCATATTCAGGTGGAAACTCTACTCTGCCCTGTATGCATTTCTTTGTTTCTTTTCTTTTCTTTTTTTTTTTTTTTTTTTTTTTTTTTTTTTTTTTTTTTTTTTTTTTTTTTTTTTTTTTTTTTTTTTTTTTTTTTTTTTTTTTTTTT
>PVKA01021702.1:0-38262 GCA_004027165.1 Ctenomys sociabilis
CTCCCTAGCATGGTACCAAGACCAGTCTGTGCAGTGTTACTTCTATTGCCTATTACAGAAAAGTATGAAGTATTCAGAAGAGGAGGAAAAAATAAAAGCTATTTTTACCCACATTTTATAGCTAACAAAACTGGTATTCAAGGGGTGAAATAAATTATCCAAGATCATACAGCCAGTTAGTGGCAGAAATAAGACTCAACTGGGTTAATTTGACACCAAAACCCACTTTCTTAATCTTTACATTCTACTACCTCCCTATAATGTTTTCCCTATTTTATGAAAAATTTGGGTAAGTGGTTCTTTGTAGTTTTGCCTTTAATCATTTTCAGACTGTGTTATCCAGGCCTTTTAACTTTGGGTGTCAGGTATTTTGTCTCAGCAATGAGAGAAAAGTAATAAGACAGAATTTGGTGACAGAATTGGAGTCAATACTAAGGCTAAGTTTGTTTGTGCAACGAATAATTTATTCCACAAGTACTTACTGAGGCACTATTCTGAACAAGGCAAAGTTCCTGTTCTCATGTCAATTGCAGTCTAGCTTGAGGAGATTGACAATAAACCAACTGCTAAATTTACGACATGTAGGGATAGGGGCTGTGGAAAAATACAGAGCAAAGGAAAAGGAAATGACCATGTAGAGTGGGGATTGGTAAAGAAAGAACGCTAAGGTGACATTTTGGCAGAGATATGAAGGGAATGATGGAATGTGCTATGCAGATGGTGTTGGTGGGAAGAGTAAATGTTTCAGATAGAAGAGCAAATGCTACTGCCTGGTGTTTTGAAAATTGGCTAGGAAGTTAGTATAACATAAACATTGTGAAGCCGGGCGTGGTGGCGCAGGCCTGTAATCCCAGCACTCCGGAGGCTGAGACAGGAGGATTGTTGTGAGTTCGAGACCAGCCTGAGCTTAAGGCCAGCCTGAACTGCATAGTGAGAACCTGTCTCAAAAAGACAAAAAAAAGAAAAAAAAAAAAAACATTGTGATCTGGAGAGAATATTACTGAGGTCAGCTAGATCATGTAGAAACATGAAAGCCAATATAGACTTTGGCTTTTATTCATAATGAAATGGAAAACCACAAGAACAATCTGAAGCATGCACATGATAATGAATTGGCTTATATTAGGATCTGTCTTTGGTGTTGAGACTATATTATAGAGGGCAAAAGTAGAAGCAGAGAGATTGGTTAGAAAGCTACTATGGAAATTAGATGAGATATAATGACCATTTTGGCCATAGTAGCAGTTTTAAGTGTCATTAAAAATGGGAAAAATTTATATATTTTGTAAATAAATCGCCCATGGAATTTTCTGGCTTAGACTGGATATGGAAAGTGGGAGAAAGAAGTCAAAGTTGTCTTCAACAGTGGGCCAGGTTCAGGTATGGGAAATACCTGTTTTGGAGATGTATGAAAGGATTTCATTTAGGGGGATGAATCTTACACCCATTTAGCTGGGTGTAAGAAATTGATGTAGACACATAGAAACAGAAACAGGAATATGATGCCTGGGAACTGAGAGTTTATTATTCAGTGTAGAGCTACCTGAACTTGGATGACACTGATGGAAATGGAATGGGAAGATAAAATTTTGTGTTAATTCAGAGGAGCAGAACCAGGACAGGTAGCAAGGTATGGATAATGGGGAGGCAGGTGGAAAAATTAGAGGAAAGAGTAAACAATTTTCTTGGTCTATAACATGTTACCTTTTTCAAAGACACACTTTCATCTGATCCAAGTGTTAGATTTACCCCTTGTCTTGGTTACTTTTCTTTTGTTGCTGGGACAAAATACCTGATACCCAGAGGTAAGGAAGGAAAGGTTATTTAACTCACATTTTGTGGAGGTTTCTTTCTATAAGTGGCTGGCTCCAGGGCAGAGTGGCACATGGCAGAGAGCAGCCTTTCACGGTAACAGAATACAGCAAAAGCAGCAAGAACAAAAAAAGGAGAATGAGTAAGCCTTGTTCTGTCTCCCTTATATTGTATGCAGATGGGGTAGTGCTCACACCAAAATCCCAGCACTAGGCAGTGAACCAGTCACCAGCTTGAGATTCAGCCACCGCCATAATTGCATGAGGCTTTGGAGGGACATCTAAATACGAACCATAACACCCCCAAAGCGAGACTTTGATTTTGACTTCTCGTACACTATCTTTCCCCTGTAGAAAGACAGTGTTACAGTAGAAATGTCACAGGAGCTTATATACAGGTGTGTATGAAGACAATCAGTGACAAAATATTGGGATGGTAATTTGGAGAGATAGTGGAGAGTGCTAAAGGCAGCTGAAGGAGTGAGAGCTGCGAGTTGAAAGGATTCTGAAGGACAACAAGGGATTGGGGGATTTAACTGAAACGATTATGGGGAGGGAGTGGAAAGAGTAGTTGATGACTGATATGTTATGGTTTATATTAGCTTCTCCATCTCAAGATTAATTCAGCCTACTCACCAAAGTTTAACAAGTTGCTATTATTCATTTCTTCTGTTATTTTGGGTGGCCTTTGCTATCTTATCTGTGAGCCACTTCAACCCTCAACCTCGCTTGACTATCTCTTCAGAGTCTCTCATTATATTTTAATTTTTTTTTCTTATTGATGCTGGAGATTTTAAAAAGTAGTTGGCTTTAGGAGAGATTTTAGACAGGAGCTCTATTCTCAGGAACTCTGTATGTTCCTGAATATGAATTCCAAAATAGATATTTGGAACTCCTGGATCCTGTGGGTCTGGGTAACTGTGTATATGTAAGAGGTTAGGGATGGCTGGAAAGGTAAGACAAACCCATGTTGTGACAAGGAAATGTGTTAAGAAAATAAAAATTTCAGAGCTATAGAGTATATTATCCTATAATTCAGAAGCTCTGCTGCTTATCTAGATTCATGTTCTAGAGTTCACTTTAATGATATGGGGAGTGAGGGTTTTAATGCCCTTGGTCTACGTCTTTGCTAGTTTCATAATAGTGTTTCTGTTAATTCACAAACATTGGGCAAAGAAAAACAATCATTTGAGACAGAAAATGGCTCCAGATCATTCTCTTCCCCTGTCTGGGCCTTTCTTTTGTAGGACTGGTGAGAAATGAGCTATAGATAATCTGTTAGATCTCTCCATCGTCTAAGACCCTATGATAAGGAAGAGATTTTTAAAAATTCATTTGCAACTTATGGTAACTCTGAGGTGATTCAGGCTGGGTTTTTGTTGACATAGTAAGAAAAGAAGGATTTTAGAAGATTTGGGGGTATAGGGGCTGAGGAAAGAATCTGCTCCTTTTACAGAGGTGGTTTGTATCTGCAAGTGTAAGCTCTCAAAACTGGTTGGAGATTTGTGGGAGTTACTTGTTGCTGGAAACAATATTTTTTCCATCTGAATGAGACAGGCAGATTGTAGAGGAGGATTGGAAGGTTTCATATTTACCAGGGGTTTCTAATTTGCATCTCTTTCCCCTGAGTTTCATGACTCTTGGTATTTGTAAGAAATTCTCCCTAAAGTGGTGAAAATAAAATGAATAAGTTGTGTTTTTAACCATACCTCTTTGAAGTAGGTGGCATATGAATAATAAATGGGATGCACTAAAAATTCTATCTTAGCTGGGCATGATGGCACAAGCCTGTAATCCCAGCACTCAGGAGGCTGAGGCAGACAGATCATGGAGCGTTTGAGGATAGCCTGGACTACATAGTGAGATACTGTCTCAAAAATCCAAGAAACAATAAAACCTTTGCTTTGAAGTCTTTCTCAGTGTCCTGAACTTCATGTCAACAACTCGAGTTTGTGTTTAGGCCAACCTCTTATACCAGTGTGTTGGTAAACACTTAATGAGAAGATTGGGTTGGGTTTGTATCTTTTTTGGAGCCTTGTTTTTCCTACCAATAAACTTTCACAGGTATACACTAGGCTTAATATTACCTTTTTGTGGCTGACCTTTAGAACTTCTTTCATGAATATAGGGAAGTAAGGTAACAAGGCAATGGGAGAGGTCATAAAGAGGAGGAACTTGGTGTATCTTACCTTTCTCCCCTTCAAAGACAGTAAGTGGTCACCAGGATCATTGGTTTTTGGTCTAAGGCAACTCACATTTATGAAAGTAAATACAGAAGGCCTGGAGCTGAGGAAGGATTTTGCCTCTTCCTGGATTTGGTTAAGGAAAGGCCATGCTGATAAAGATCCACAGTGCCTTACACACTGAAGAACTTGAGACTCTCAGTTCCAGTCCTGAGAGGTCTTTTGGTCCACTTTCTATGTATAAAGCAGGAACTGTATCACAATATCTCTACTCCTGTATCACAATGTCTTTACCCTTATAAATTGTTATTCTGATTCTGGTTCATTCTGATTTGAACCCTACTCTAACACTTGTTGAGCTAGTTACCTCACTTCTTTAAACCTTGGTTTTCTCATCATGACATGAAAATAATAACAGTTCCCACGGCAGATATAATGAGGAATCATTAGAATATTCTTTGTAACAGCATTGATGGCAAGCCCAGAGCCACAGTTTATCGACTGTACTCTCCTATCAGTGTGTAGTCTGTGAGGTATCTGTTTGTAGGACCTCTAGAGACTTGAAAAGCTCAGTTTGAAAACTTCTGATCTAGTCATTTGTTGTGACTCATGTCTGTAATCTCAGCACTTGGAAAGTTGATGCTCCAGGTTCAAGCCCCTCCCTGGGACATGTAGCAAGACCCTGTCTCAAAAAAATCAAAGACAAACACAGACCAAAACCTCCAAGCTAGTCTCATGTTTTGTTTTATAGATAAGATAATGCAGATTCACTCAGTGATAATACGGTCACTCAGTGCATAGTCCCAGGTTCCTCACATAATGTGTTTTCCTAAATAATCCCTTCATAGTCCATGCCAGTCTTCTCTGGGATACTATATTTGATCGATATCTATCATTATGTATTTTAGGTATGGTCTGCCTAGTTCAGGGTACTGTTACTCTGTTTTGACTTTTCACTAATATATCTAAGATTGTATTAACCTAATTTGTAGCTACACCCTTACCACTCACAGCTCACAGTTTCTCATAACACCTAAGAGTCTTCTGTTTATTTTAATAAAAACTATATACCCCATGAGTTTGTTGTTGTTATTGTTGTTGTTTGTTTTCAGAACCAGGGATTGAACTCAGGCTCTTGTGCTTGCCAGAGAAACACTTATTCCACTGAGCCATCTCCCCGGCCCCCTGTACATATATTTTTACACCCTTGTTTTTTGAACCTAGGTATGATTCACAGCACTTGACAGGTAAGGAACTTGAGACTCAGAAAGTAGAAATGATTTGGGCAGGATCACATATATATCTGCTACAGCTTGTCCTGGGTAGGAGGACACTTACATTCTTTGTTCCAGACATTGTGCTTTTGCTTATACAACCTTAACTTTGACAGTTTGCCACCAATTTCTCAATAGTTTATTCAGGTTTAGGTTTGAGAAATACTGCCTATAATATATAATGCTGAAGACATTAAAGTGCAAAGTTGAAATGAGTGACATCCTTTCTCTGAGACACACTCATCTATCCATTCATTAGACAAAATTTTTAGCTGAATAGCTACAATATATGTATATATGTAGTCTGCATGCTTAAGGCTGGGGCCTGTGGGACAATAGCAAGGGGATCAGTAAGGAGGACCTTATGATAATTCAGACAAGACTTGCTATGGTAGAGGTTCTAAAATGATTTTGGATATTCTGAGGCAACAGGATTTATTGATAAACTTTATTTTTAAAGTTTTCTTTTGTCTGTACAATGGAAATGTTGAATTTCTGTAAGTGGAGTTGGAGAAGATAGTGGGTGGAGAAGCTCTTGGGGAAGGATCAGGAATTTGTATTTTGCACACTGGGATGTACAATTGCAGTGATGGCAAATGCCAGGGAGACACTGGAGTTTCAAGTAGGGGTGTGATACATTAGGTTTACATTTTGAAAAGATTGTTTTCTTGATCATGTGCATATTTTAAAGAATAATCTTAGTTTGGGATTGTGTAAGCAGAGTCCTCCTTGTTTTGTGATTTGCAAGTGATGACATCTTTCTGAGCCTCACTTTCCTGCCCTTTCAGATGAGGTAGTAAACTTTGTCCCTTTCACCTCCAAAGATTTCCATACAAATTAACTGAGATGGAAGATGAATAAATACACTGAAAAGACTTATTGCTATGAGAACAATAAAATTCTCAAATGTATTTTAAGAAGTTGCAAGTGCAAATAAAAAAAGACAAATAATTGTTTTCTTCGTCCACTTGAGGGTAAGATGTAGATCCCTGAACACTTTAGTGTATATTTATAACAAACAAAAACATGCTTTTCTATAACTATAAGACAACTATCAAAATAAATAAATCAGTACTGACATATCATTACCAACTAATCCTTAGACTCTGCTGCAATTTTGCCAAGCAGTCCCAATAGTGTCCTTTATAGGAAAAAGGCCCAGAAAAAAAAAGCACATACACATAATATACAGTAGTTATGTCTTGTTTAGTCTTCTTCAATCTGAAATAGTTCTTTAGTCTTTACTTGATTTTTGTGATCTTGATGTTGTGTTTTCAGATTTACAGCCAAAAAAATTTAGTTTAAGTACTGAAGTGAATTGGTTGCGATTTTATTTTTACATACTATAGTTGGTATATACATTTAAATTTCATAAAGCAAAGCTGGATGTGGTGACATCCAGATATAGTGAAAATTTATCCAGTTTTTTTTACATGTATGGAACCAGATGACAGAAATCTAATTTTTTTAAAGACTATAAAATTAAAAATAATACAGAATTTGAAAACAAGATGATAGGAAATCAAAGTGTTTGTTATATTGCATATTGTTATCTTCACAATAATTGTTCAGGTTACTAGATATAAGCATGCAAAATTGGTCAAAGAGTTAAAACAATAGGGCTGGTGAGATAGCTCAGTGGACTAAACGCCTGATTTGGCAAGTGCAGTGACCAGGATTTGATCCCCAGTCCTGCATGCTGTGCTGACTCTGCCCCCAGGGTGCACTGAGCCTGCAACCCAGTCCAGACGTGGTGGCACATGTCTATAATCCCAGTGGTGGGGAGGCTGAAAACAAGAGGATCACTACAAGTACAGTGAGACCCTGTACCAAATACAGAAAAAGAAAAAGAATAATCATTAACTGTTCCTTTCAATAAACCAAACAGTAATCAGGAGTACAATTATCTTATGTATATATTTCACCTTCCTTCTTTCTTTTTTCCTTTCCTTCATCTAAGTTTTTTTTTTCCTTTTGAGCAGTTTCTTTCCCTTTCACAATATCAATTGTACTTTTTGGATTTTGCTTATACTTTCAGTTTCTTACACTAGGAGACAACACAATGTTCACACATGTGGGTCTGATTTATTTCACTTACGAGTATGTTCTCTAGTTTCATCCATTTACCTATAAAACCTCAAATTTATCTTTCTTTGTAGCTGAATAATACTCCATTGTATTAAAATACCACTTTTTTTTTCCCATTCTTCAGTTGATGGGCATTTGGGTTGTTCCAAGATTTGACTATGACAAATTATGCTGCTGTAAACACGAGGGCATATATCACTGTGGCATGATGTTTTCAGTTCTTCTGGAAAATATCCAGAAGGGGAATAGCGGAGTCAAATGGGACTGCTAATCCTAGTTTTTTGAGGAATCTCTACACCTATTTCCATAGTAGTTATACCTCCTAACAACAGTGAAGAAGGGTTCCTTTCTCCCTATAGCCTCACCAGCATTTGTTATTGTTTGATTTTTTGATGATGGCCATTCTTTCTGGGGTGAGATGAAATCTCAGTGTTGTTTTAATTTGCATTTCTCAAATGACCAATGATATTGAACGTGTTTTCATATATTTATTTACCTTTTGTATTTCTTCAACTGAAAAGTGTGTATTCATCTCAGATACTGTATATCACTTCCAATAATTCACTAACTTCTAACAGCAGGTTTTACATTTTTAAAAATATTTATGGATGCATGTCAGACACTATAATAAGTGTTTATGGTATAACATTAAACAGGAAAAAACTTGCCCTCGGAGGAACTCAAATGTTATGGAATAAAGATTTCTGGTTGTAAACTACGATTTTATTTAAGGATGCAGTGCTGGAAACTATGCTTTTCTGTACATGGAGGGAATTGGGAACACATCTCCAGGAGTAAATGGATGTGCAAGTGTTCCTGTGACAGTTGACACAAAGAATTTGAAGGTGGACAGAAGAGAGCTTTTTTACTTGAAGTTTTGGATCTTTCAGGAAATTTTTAGGAGATGGAAAATATGGTATCTGTGGTCTTGGCCACAGTCTAAAGTTCAAAGTGGGTGTGAATCTCCTTTTCAGTTTCTCTCCTGGAGAGTTTTAGGGGCGACTTCTCTATATTATTTTGGGTAGTGAAACAAACCTTTGAGATCTAGTTATAAATTTACCTTTAATCTCTTGTATGACATTGAATCTACTGCTAAAGTAATGTGAGGATCAGGTAAATGAATGTCTGTAGAACAGTTTTATACTGTCCTCAGGTAAAGAATTAGCTATATCTGTATTCACTTATCCATGTGAGGCAAGACACAGCAGGTTACATTACTCTTCTTTGGCTTCTACTTAAGGTAAGCTTGTTCTTTTTCAGTGTTCTTTTCTTCTCCATATAAATAAATGTGAGATTTTCATATGAGTCCCAAACCCTGAGTCTCAGCTCTATCTTCCATAGTAGAGTCTAGGAATGACTGAGCCCAGTGTAAGGGTTCCAGAAACTCTTCTTGATATGACTCTGAATTCCATTGCACAAGTTCCACACTCTTGTTGTCTGTGTCTCTTTTCTTTGAAATTGTTTTTGAGGGCCCATTTCCCTGAAGCTGGAGGGGAGAAATGGAACCAAAGAGCCTAAATTTAGTAGAGATTTTTCAGTATAACACCAGACTATTCCCTCCCCTCACTTCTCTTCTCCCAACTTATACTTTACAGAGAAGAAAATTTAAGCTCAGTTTGTATAAATTCATGCATTGCAGTAAGGGCAAACAATAAATCTAATTCTGGTGATTCCATATTCAGAGCCTGATTCCTAACTCTTAATGTACATAAAAAAGTAACTAAGAAACTTGTTAAAAGACTGTGACCCCCGCCTCCTCCTATTAATCAAAGCCTCTGGAAGATAAAGCCTCTGACTTGTATTTTTATAACCTCCTCAGACAGTTCTGATGTGGATGTTGAGTACCACAAAAAAAAACCATGAATTAGGGGCTGAATGTGCAAATGAGTGGTAGAGTGCATGCTTAGCAGAAGTGAGGCTGGGCTTACCCCTCCCCTCATAGTAAGTTTGAGATAAGAAGAAGAAAATTATATTCCTTGTAACATGGCAGAAGGGTAAGTGGGAAAGAGGAACCAAGTCCAGATTTCCTGGCAGATCAGTGTTAGGAAAGATTACATATGAAAGTTGAAGATCTAGATATTTATTTTCATAATTTTCTTGCTCAAGTACCCACAAAAATAGAGTATTGAGAACTAAGGGTTTAAACTATGCTATTTACCTAGAATACAGAGAACTATGGTAATATAGTTTTTGCATGCAGCCATGTAAAGGGCCTGATAAACATGTAAAATATGCCCCTGGCTGTGCTTCCCACATTCCTTTCCTCTTTAGGCATATTCTTCTTTTAGGCAGTGTTCCAAATGCTGTGATAATAAAGGATTTGAGTGAGCTGTCTTCATTCATTTGTTAGGAATAAGGCCCGCAGGCATGATAGTCTGGTAGAAATAAGTGTGTAAGTAGGCACATAGGTAATGCCTTCTGTGCTGGCTGGGTTCTATATTTCAACAGAGAAGAGGTACAGAGTTCAACTGGCACCAGAATTACTTTGGGCAACAGGAACAGGCACAAGTCTCTGGATCAAGGCCTGAAAATAGCTGGCAAGTGGACAGCATCTAATAATAGCATGAACTACAGGGCAGGAGCCCCATAGCTCAAACCTCTGCTCAGGATTATCTTCTGGTCTCTCTTATGGGACAGGGTAGGACTGAGCTATAGGGGGTAAGGAAACTCTTCTTGCCGTAACTTTGAATTTCATGCTAAAAGTTTCATACTCTTTTTGTCTCTACTATTTCCCCTGCCTTGTCATCAGGCGTGTGCCACCTTGCCTGATTTGGGGGCCAGCATGGCACGCTTTACTGGGGATTGAACTCAGATGCTTGCGCTTGCCAGGGAGGCACTTAGACTACCAAACTATCTCCCATTCCATTCATTATTTTATCTATTGACTTCACAGTTATGCATTAAGTGCATTAAATTGTGTAAACTTTATCTAGGCTCTAAGGAAGAAACAGATGAAAAGATATTTTGCCTGCTATTAGGGAACTTGATATTGAAATGGGGAAAAAGTACTAACTGTCATTAGGCAAGAGTAAATAAATAGTGCTAAATCTTCCTTCCTTCCTTCCTTCCTTTTCCTCTCTACCTTTCTCCCTAAGAATTAAACTCAGGGCTTATTCACACTAGGCAGGTACTATGCCATTGAGCTATATCCCCACCCCAGTGCTAAATCTTTCTGATGAATAACCATTCGGTTATTCTCTTTCTGCAAAGGAAGACTTATAAAGATATCTATTTTTTTCCAAGTTTACTTGTATGTTTATTGAAATTCCAATCATAGTCACAATTTTTGTCAAGCAAGGGCTGATTGCACTGAGCCATCTCCTTGTCCCCATAATCACAATTTTTATTGTGATATATAATTCATACCAAATAATTCATTGAAGTGTACACTTCAGTGATTTTTAGTATTCTCACAACAATTTATAACTATTACCACAATCAATTTTAGAACATTTCACCCCAAAAAAGGCCCAGCCTCATTCCTCATTTCTTCCCAACTTTCCCTACTTCAGCCATTGATAATCATTAATTGCTTTCTGACTCTATGGCTCTGATTATTCTGGACATTTGGGGAGATTCTTTTTTGGGGGTGTAGATTCTTTTTTCATTGTTGTTGTTTGTTTTTTGGGACAAAGTCTCACTTTGTTGTTTAGGCTGAACTTAAAATAACTGTGAGCCCAGAATAACCCTGAACTCATGGAAATCCTTCTGACTCAACCTCCCTGGAGTGCTGGGATTACAGGCATGCACCACCATGCCCAGCCAATTCTGGACATTTTATGTAAATGGAATCATATAATACATAATCTTTCTAGCTTCTTTCACACAGTATAATGTTTTCAGTGTTCCTCTACTTTATTGTAGCATCACATATCAGAACTTTATCCTTTTTTTGGATAATATTTCATTGGGTGAACATACCATATTTTTATTAAATACTCAACTGACATATTTGAGTTTCTACTTTTAGATATAAATAATCCTGATATAAACATTTGTTTACAAATTTTCTATGAATGTATTCTTTGAATTCTCTGCAACATATACTTAGTAGTGTATACTGAGTCCTATGGTAACTTTCTTTCTTGGCCTTGAACTTCCTATACAGTCTGGTCTAGATTATCCTTGAACTCATGATTCTTCTGCCTTCACCTCCCAAGTGGTGGAATTATAGGAGTACATCACCACACCAGCTATATTTAACTTTCTGAGGAATTGCCAGACTGCTTTCCAAAGTGACTGAACTGTTTTATATTCCTATTGGCAAAATATGAGGTTTCCAATTTCTCTATATAGTTATAACTTGTTATATGTCTGATTACAGCCGCCCTTGTAAGTGTGGCTTTCATTTGTATTTCCCTAATCATGGCTTCCTTTTGTCTTTTTTTAAAAATGTATTTTAGTACAGGGTCTACAGGGTCTCACTATGTAGATTGGACTCTTAGTGATTCTCTTATCTTCAGCCTCTCAAGTGCTGGGATTACTGGCATGCACCACCACATCCAGTCTCCATGTCTTCCTTTTGAAGAATGGTTGGTGCAGAACTGGCATTATGAACCAGGGAGAAGGAACAAAGTGTAATAAATGGACTGCTAACTGAGACTTTTTAACTATAGTTTCATCAGTTTTATAGTTAGTGGAAGTCCTTCCAGATTCAAGTAATAGAATGACATTTGATTCCAATTTTTAAGTATGCAATTACATGAAACTCATTAGGGTCTTCCTGGTATCTCTAGAAACTAGGAATCTATAGTGTTTTGAACAGGAATATTTCTTACAAAAGTGAGTAAGAAACCAACCAGAATGATGAATTTCTGACAATTACATTAAAAGTATATTCTTTGTAGTCTTATAACACCACAGTTTTCGGGGCTCTTGCAGTCTTTTGTTTTTGTTTTTGTATTTTTAGACAGGATCTCACTATGGCAGGCTGGCCTTGAACTCACTGTGCAGTCCAGGCTGGCCTTAAACTCATGTCAATCTTTGCTTCAGCCTCCCAAGTGTTAGAATAACAGGTATGTACCACATACCCTGTGGACTTACACTTTATTTATTTGTTTGTTTCAGTACTGGGGATTGAACCTAGGGCTTTCTCACTGAGCTGTTTGTAGCCCTTTGCTATTTTCTGAGACAGGATCTTGCTAAATCAATAAGTTACCTAGTGTAGGCTCCAATTTGCAGTCCTTTATCCTTCCAGACTGCCGAGATTAGAGACATGTACCACTATGCCAAGCTGACTCTTGGACTTTGATGCTTTTCTTTATACCTTGTTTTCTGGCTTTGAAAACCAATATCTCCTTTTTGGAGGCCAAGTAATCTGGAGGAAAATGCCCTGAACTTGAGAATTTAGACCTTACAACAGTAATGTCCAATATGGTAGCCATTAGGCACATATGATTATTGATTTATAAGGTAATAAAAAGAAAATTTAAAAATAAGCCTTTCAATAAACATTTCAAGTGTCCAGTTGCTGCACGTGGCTAGTGACTACCACACTAGCTAACATGGCCATAGAAGTTGCTAAAAAAGAAGAGGAGGGCGAGGAGGAGGAGGATTGCTAGTAATATCCTGAGGAACCCTGAGGCCATTATTTCTAATTTGTACATAAATAAGGTGGTAAATCTCTAAAGCTCTATCCTCTTTAGCTCTCCAAGTGATTTGTGATTCAGTCAGTTTTGGGGTATATATCCATCCACCTACTTTCTCATTCACTGCAGCTAATGTAGAAATACCCAGAGGGAGCATTAGGCAGCTAATTTGTCAAGTTAGGTTATTTCTACACCATGCCCCTTTGGTGAAAGGGAAAATTACTTGAGGGTAGAGTTACATCAGAGAGCCTCACATTTGTGCAGTACTTTATGCATCATAACTGTTCCACTTTTTTTTTCATTTTATAGACTGAAAGAATTTCGAAGTTGGTAGGGCCTTATAAGTCATCTCATGTCAGGCAAAGTGATACACATCTATAATCCCTGGGAAGCTGAGCCAGGAAAATCACAAGTTCAATATTCAGTGAACATAAATTATATGGAAGTTTGTACAATGAACTTCTAAATCCTTTTGCTCTGGAGAATGATTCAATAGAAGTAGGCTTTACAGTTTCCCTGGCAGTCTGAACAATTCTATCCTATAGCTTTGTGGGATGGGATGTTGGGACCTGCATTATTAACCCTATCTGACCATACTCTGGGAAACACCGGTTTGGTTGTTTCATATGGTGGAGTCTGTTTTTTAGTGTCTTTGCACATCCCAAGTTCTACATAATATTTCCAGGGTTAGGGAGCTCCTAAAGAAATACCTTCCATCTTAGATAACTAACAGTTTTTAAGGGCTTCATTGTACTAAATTTTCCCAACTGACCTAGCTGTTCAGTTTATATAGTTATACACTACAGACCAGTGGTCTGCTACTTTCCTTTAATAATCTTTCAGATTCATTTGTTCATTCAGAAAAATATATCAGATTCATTTGTTCATTCAGAAAAATATATCAAGAATCTATCATACATAATGTCTTGTGCAAGGTGCTAGAGACTCCTCAGCGGACAACAGCAAGTTGCCTCTGCCTTCAGAAACTACTGTGTCTATTAGTGGACACAATTAAAACCAAACAAAAAGGTAAATAACAGAAGATGTGTAGATTGATTGGTTTCTGGTTTTATTTTACTGGGTACTGGAGATTGAACCCAGAGATTTTCTCAGAAGTATAACTTGCTTGAAGCTAAATATAATGGTACAAATCTATGATTGCAGCACTTGGGAGGCTGAGACAGGAGGATCACTGTGAGTTTAAGGCCAGTATGGGCTGCATAGTCTGAGACTGACCTGAACTACACAGAAAGACTCTGTCTCAAAAAAGACAAAAATAAGTATAACTTGAGAAAAATGCTATGAAGAGAGTAAACAGAATGTTGTAATGAAGAATAATATGCAGAACTGAGAGAAGAAATTTTATCACAAATATGACATTTAAGCTGAAATCTGAAACACAAGATGGAACAATTGAAAGAGTTGGTGGGGGATAATAAAAGAACATGGCATGTTCTACTGTCAGAAGGCCAGTGTATTTGGAACCCAGGAAACAGAAAGGGAAAATGGCAAAGAAGTTTAAATTTTCTTCTGTATGCAGTGGTAGCCAACAAGGGGTTTCGGGCAGGAGGTGATATGGTCTGATTTGAGTTTGTTATAAATCATTCTGAGTGATATGTGGGTTGGAAGGAGGGAGAATGATGACCAGTTCTAACACCCCCTGTGGTCATCTAGGCAACAAAGGAAGGTGGCTTGAACTAGGGTGGAGGCAGCAGAGGTACAGATTTGAGTGCGACCAGATCCTTCCACATCTTCTCTTTTCCAAGCTACACATCTCAGTTGAGTGTTCCTTGCATAGTAGGTTTGACTCATCTGTTTTTAATTTTCTTCCTCCAATGCTGGGGATGGAGCCCAGGGCTTCACATTGCTAGGCGATTGCTCTGCCACTGAATGATACTCATCCCTACCATTTTTTTCTTTTTCTCTTCTCTTCCCTTCTATCCTATGCCTTATTGTAGGGAGGCTAAATCTTTACTCCATTTCCTATCCCTCATATAAAGAAGCACCCCAACCTTCCCTTTTATTAATCCCTTATCAGTCTTTCCAATTATTTTACCATGTTGCTTGGGTACCTATTGTAGCAGCTATACTTGGAAGAGATAGAGTACAAGAAATGATCTATATCTGTCACATGCCCAGGGTATAACAGGAAAAAATGCAACTCATATAGATATAATAAGGTAAAAACAAAGCAAAAACCTCACAAGGAAAGTGATATAAAAGGCCTTAGTAGGAAAAAGGAAATTCAGGAAGGCTTCATGGGAGATGTTAATTTGGGTAGAATGTACTTTTATATGGGATGGACTAGAAATACCT
The DNA here is from genome assembly GCA_004027165.1 of Ctenomys sociabilis. NCBI lineage: Eukaryota > Metazoa > Chordata > Mammalia > Rodentia > Ctenomyidae > Ctenomys > Ctenomys sociabilis. Next base: position 15,261 of record PVKA01021702.1, read on the forward strand.
CACTGAGAAATGAATAGTACCAATGACTGAAAGATACAAAATAAGTTAGGCAGTTGTCTGAGGAAAGAATGTCTCAAGTGGAGAAAAAAGGCTGTGAAGTTAATATATTTGATATTTCTGCCATATACTATGGAGACCATGTAGCTGGACCATAGGGAGAAGAAAAAGAGGTAACAATAAAATCTAAAGATAGGAATTGACTAGTTGATTTAGAAACAAGTAGGATATTATGAGGACTCTGACTTTTATTCAGAATGATGTGCCAAATGATCTGAGCATTTTGAATGGAAGAGTGGTACAACCTGACCTAGTGATACTGGACTAGCATGGTAGAGATAAATATGAAGAGAGGTAGTCTAATTTAAAACATATTTTGAATCAATAATGGCTTGAAGTAAATTTGGAGAGTGTAAGGATGAGGTAGTTGGAAATGGATCCCTAGAGAAAGAACGTGAGAAAGACTTAATGAGAGTGTACTTAATGTTGTCCCACTAATTGTATGGCCTCCAGGTTTTGACAGAATGGTTGGGCTTATAGAGAAGGTTCCCAATTAGTAACCTACCAGCAGAATCTCTCATTAATAGTTTTGTCTGGACCATAGCATTTAAAACTTCTACAAATTACTTATCAATAAGATAAAAAAATTAGTTGTCAACATTTAAAAATTCAGAAGTTTTGACCTAAACAAATACATTCCAAGTATCTCTAAAAAATTGGCAACAGTAAGTTGCATATCTTGAATGACCAGTGATATGGAACATTTTTTCATATATTTATTAGACATTTCTATTTCTCCATCTGAAAGTGTCCTTTCACTTCAGATGCCCATTTTGGGGTTGAGTCTTTAAATTTGAGGAGTCTGTTTTTTTTTTTTGTTTGTTTGTTTGTTTTTTAGTTCTATCTGTATATACTACATATATAAAGAACAGCTTTGTCAGAAGGACAGCTGGCAAATTTTTTCCCAGCTTCCAAATTTTTTTTCCCCATACTATGGGCTTCACTATATTGGTAGTTTCCCTTGCTATGCAAAAACTTTAAGAAGATGAGATTCAGGTTGATTGATGCTTTGTGATAATTCCTGTGAAGCTGAGGTTTTGTTCATAGTTTTTGCCTACACCAATGTCTTTTAAGAGTTCTACCTCTTCTATCTTCCAGCAGATTTAGTGTTTCTGTTTTAATAATTAGATCTTTGATCCATTTCTAATTTAGTTTAGTACATAGTGAAGGATATGAATCTAGTTTTAATCCTTGACATGTAGAAAGCCAGTTTTCCTAGCATGATCTATAAAAGAGGCTGTCTTTCTACCCAAGAGCATGTTTGGCTCTTTTGTCAAAGATAAGGTAGCTGAGTGTTTCTGGTGTAGTTTCTGCACCTTTTAATCTGTTCCACAGACCCTCAGGTCTTCCCTCCCCCAATACTGTGCTATTTTTATCATAGTAGCTCTGTAGTATAGTTTCTAACTAGGGATTGTGATGCCCCCTGCTTTGCCTTGGTAGCCCAGAACTGTCTTTGCTACTCTAGGTGTCTTCTGATTCCAAATAAATTTTAGTGTTAATTCTAATTCTTTTTTTTTTTATCTTTTATTTATTCATTTTGTACAGGGTCTCACTATGCAGCTCGCAGTGATCTTTCTGTCTCAGCCTCCCCTGTGCTGGGATTACAGGTGTATACCACCACACCCGGTTTTCAGTGATTCTCCTGCCTCAGTCTCAGGAATGCTTGGATTGCAGGCATGTGCTACCATGCCCATCTAAGAAGACATTTATACAGGGATTATTTTGCTACTTCTGACATAATTTAGACAGAAAGATTTTATCCTTTAATACACAGCAATAGTAACTAAAATGTACATATTGAAAGAACAATGGCAAAATAATCTGGACTCAACTTCCCTCTCTGCATACTTCCCTTCCCACATCCCATGAATAACCAGCACACCTCCAAGACATCATTGGATAATCCCATTCCCAAAATACAACCATTCCTGTAAAGTAACAAAAAAAAAAAAAATACTTAAAGTGATTGTGTTAGCCTTGACATCTACATATGTGAATTTAAACATCTAAAAGAACTACATATTTCCAATAACAACTTAAATGTCCCATATGTATAGTGGCATTGAGAATACTACACCTATATACTTAACAAAGTCTATAATTTTAAAGTGTTCTAAATAGGAACGCTGTCTAGGTCTAGAGCCCTTTCCTCTTTCCATTTTTTTAACCCAGGTGACAGATATGTGCATATGTAAATACTTAGAGGGGACTTTTATCAATTTCATATCTTAAATGGTTTTAAGAACATTCTTTCTAGTGAATCTTATCATAAAATGTACCCAATATGTTAGCTTACTAATTCTACTTCTGTTATACATTGGCAACCTTTTTAACATCTAGAAAGACTAGATGTAAATTAGAACTCCTTTTTTTTTATATGTAACTATATATACCGGAAAGTAAATCAGACCTAAGGAACACTGGTCAATCTAATTTCACCTAAACCACACTGACTTAGAGCACTCTGTACTCTCTTTCCTCCTACTCAGACCAATAGTTTGATCATTCCATCTCCAAAAGACAGTATTTCATTAATTTTAACAGTGATACCTAAAATAATATATATTGTTTACTACCTCTACTTTTAACATACTTTGTGTACTAGATGTTTCAAATATGGACTCAATTTGTCCACTATGTACACAGCAGTATTGAGTAAACTACACACATGTAACAATGGTTATATCTAAAATTGTCTTCTCAGTAGGAGCATTCTGGCCTAGAATCCTTCGTTTCTTTCAATTTCTTCTTGTCACATGTGATATGGATACATATGTGATTTTGCCATTCCAATTTCAAAATCCATTTTAGAAGACAGCCTTTCTATGAATTTTAACACAAGATATACAAAATATGTTAGCTTACTAACTCTACTTTTGTCATATGTTGGCAACCTCTTTAATATCTAGAGACTAGATATTATAAAATTAGGATTCATGTCCAATATATACAGTAAAGTTAAATGAAATTCATGCAACATAAGAGCAATGGATAAGGTGAAATTTTCTACCACACACTTAACACCTTCCACAATTTCTCCTCCTCACCTCCCTCAAGCCAGTGAGCAAGTACTGTTCAGAGGTGGTTTAAACATTCTATTTGCAGACAAAATATTCCCTCAGTTTATAAAACCTACTTACAAAGTGTTATTCTGTTACTTCTACTTTTAAATATATCAAGCACTTCTATATATCTAGAACTAGATTTTTCATATAAGAACTTATCTGCTGTCATACAGCACTGATAAAATTGAACATACATAGAGCACTGGTTGTGATCTGAGGTATCTTCTAAGTATGACCATTTTGGCCCCATTTCCTTCTCTCTGCTCAACCCAGTGGACAAGTACAGGATTATATAAAATGTTAGAGATGGTTGAATCCAAAGCTCATTTACAGTGGACAAACTGTTCTGTGTATTTTAACACAAAATGAGCTAACTTTACTACTTTGTCATACACTGGCAAACCCTACATTCTGGGACTAAGTGTTGTGAAATTTGGATTTGTCTGTTATATGCACAATATGCACAGCAAAACAAAACCCACAAAACACTAAAAGACATGTCTCAAAATGTCCAAGTACAAACACACTAACATGATGCCTTTTGCAACTGCTTCTCTTCCACCTCCAAACCACTGAACAAGTATAGCGAGTACCATATTCAAGAGGTTGCTTAACTGTTCCTTTCCCAAAAGACAGTACTTTATATGAATTTTAACAAAAAGGTATTTGCAAAGTGGCATTTTACTACCTCTACATTTAACATACATTGGACACTTCTAAACATTTAGGTAAGTCTAGATTTTTCAAGTAAGGACTCCATTTGTCCATTACATACACAACAGTCTTGATTAAACTGTACATATGTAACAATAGTTGAAAGTGTCTTTTTTATTTTTTTAGATCCAATTGGGTGTTTAATAGATAGCACTCTGATTATAAAAACAACTGATTTTACTTACAGAAAAATGATATGTCCCAGATATTTAAACAGAAAAAAACAGTAAACACATTTTTCACATGTTTTATATCATGCAGTAACTTACAGAATTAAAAGTAAGTAATTTGACTATAGTTTTATTAATTTTTTTTGATGGAACCAGGCATTAAACTCAGGCTCTTGTGCTTGCCAGGGAAGCAATTATTCTACTGAGCCATCTCTCTAGCCCTATTAATTTTTAGTTTTTATTTTATTTTATTGAGAAACAAATAGCAATAAGACAGTTGCAAAGCTGACTAATAGGACAGTTTCAGACGAGATCGGGCACATTCAGGGTGGTATGGCTGTAGACAATAGGACAGTTTCAATAATTAATACATTGTACATTGTTATCTTCTTAGTGGTTATCCATATTACAAGATACAGACAGGGTTTCCTGTCCAAACACTATTAGTACAAATCTTTCTTCTCATTGAGTTAAGCAAAAGTAGGTATACATCTATCCTAACTATACTGTATATATAGATACAGAATGGACCTTCCGTTGCATCCCCTTTTTTTATTTAGTCCTGTCAGATATGGGTATTCCATTGACATCTAAATACTATAGGCACATGAATTCAGCAAAACAATCCAACACAGTCCAGCAATCCGCAATAGTAGTAGGTTATCCACAGAAATTGTTGACTTGAGTCTCTTTTTTTTTTTTGTCTTTTTGAGACAGGGTCTCACTATGCAGTTCAGGCTGGCCTTAAGCTCACTTTGTAGCTCAGGCTGGTCTCGAACTCACAACAATCCTCCTGCCTCAGCCTCCCGAGTGCTGGGATTACAGGCATGCGCCACCATGCCCGGCTCAGACTTGAGTCTTTCACAGCTCAGCATATTAATATGGCTTTACTTTATATACCTCATTTTTATACTATCCTGCTGGATGGTTAAGACCAAGATAAAGTAAGACCTATATAACATGGTGTGTATCTTTTGTGTCAGATAAGGTCAGTCAAGTACCCTCAGGATTTATGCTGTAACCCTGTGCCACAGTTTGCAGATCTTTTGTCAGTGTCAGCCATGTGGATGAGTCATGGCCATTGCTTGACCAATTTGCTCTCTGTGAAAGCCTGAGAGAATGTTTTCTTTCCATGTGATTCTCCTTAGGCACACTCTATATCACCGGTCACTTTCCTCTGTGGCCCCATAATCTCCTTGATCAGAAATTTGGGACACAACTGAGTTACATGGTGTTACAGTACAGGTTCTCCTATGTCCTGAGTCTTCACTGACCTTGAAAGGCTAGGGTCAGAATGTTGGTGTCCTTGCAGCCCTTTTATTTCTCTAAGTTTTAGTCTGGAAACTTAGGTTGTTAACCCTCCAGAAGAATAGCTTATGATTACCCTAAAACATATGCATTTGCGTGTAACTTCACTGTCTGTCTGAATATCAAATTGTCTTAGGCATAACATGGAACAGGTATTTTCCATCAAGTATTGAAATGTTAAACTTTAAGTCCCTACAGAGTATGGAGATAAAAATTTAAAAAATGAAAAATATTTAAAGAATATGAATAAATTATTACATATTTTTACACAGAAATTTAGAAATCTAACCATATACAGCATTAAAAGTGTCTTGAAAATGTGAATCTTGAACCCTTCCTTTCTCTGCTAATCCAGTGGGCTAAAATGCTCATACTTTCCAAAGACAATCTCCTGGGAATTTTATTACAAAACTTGTCAGTTTATTAACTACTTTTATCAAAACTGGTAACCTGCTTAGCATCTAAGAAGCCTAGATGTTGTGAAAAGTCCCATTTGGCCTTTACATACCCTCCCTACACAGCAAAGTAAACAGAGGACAGAGGCAACTTGTGTTGTTGTAAGTGCCCTCAGCATTCTCCATTGCCTTCTCTTCCAAGAAACAGTGTGTGAACAAAGTGTACTACTCAAGAGGGCCTTTGCCTCCCCACCCACCATAACACTTCATGTGAGCTCTAACAAATTTACAAAATGCATTATTTCACTACTTCTACTTTTTAACATGTTATCAGGCATTTTATAATATCTCCAGTGAACAGATATTTCAATAAAGTATTTAGCATTGCCACTAAAATGCACACACAAAATGGGTACAATACAAACATCTTCTACATGTGTCCAGTCTGGTACTGGACCTTCTTTTGTTTTCTGCCCCGTGTCCTCTAACCCACAGAACAAACGTGGACAAGTTACAACTCCTAGTGTCACTTCTCCAGACGATCTAACAAAGTCCATTTCAAAAAAAGTCACTTCCAGAAGATGTTTCTTTTCTGTCATTTTTTTTTAAACAAATGGATGTTTCCAAGATCTGTAGTTTTTCTAATTACTTTATCATATGTCGGCCACCTCTTCACATCTATACTGTCCACATGCAGCGAGTTTTCTTTTAAAAGGTTGGGGGGAATGTTGAGAGCAGCTTTTTCATATTATATACACAGGCCTTCCAAGACTCCAGTAAATCTTCCCATGGGGTGGTGGGCATTTCCAATTAGGCCAATGTGGAATGTTACTTTAGATCTCTCTCTCTCTCTCTCTCTCTCTCTCTCTCTCTCTCTCTCTCTCTCTCTCTGGCAACAGCCTGAGGGCTGCCAGCCCTTACCCCGGTCCTCGGTCCTCGGTCCTCGGCCTAGCCTCTCTCACCTTCCAGGGCCGGTGAGGGCTTTATTTGCCTTGGTGGCCAAGAGGGTGTGGTCTCTTCAAACTGGGACACAGCAGTCACCCCGGCACCCAGATCTGCAACCATTCTATGGCCTTAAGTGGTTGAGCTGCCTTCCCGGCCCTTGGCGTAAAGGCCTTCTGCAGCCTCCTGGAGGCCACAGTTCTGTGCACCACGCCACACTGCAGTAACTGTAAGGCGCCACGTCCTGGATGGCTGGCAAGTGCTGATTTTAGAATGAAAGCATTCAGTTTTTGTCCATTTCTTTATTTTTCTTTTATGGAAAAAAGATAAAACAAAATTTCATAACAAAATAATAGAAGAATAGCAACAGTTAATATATTACATGTTTTAAAACAATTGCTCAGGGTATAATATATGATCATAAAAATTTCCCCAATTGCTATTAGCACACACCTTCCTTTTTAATGAAGTGAGAGATACTGATAGTGTAACTGACTTGCACTTTTCACTTTTCTCTACTGTCTTTTCCCCTTTCACCAATCCTAGTTCCTTTTTCCTTTTGAACAATTTTTTCCCATTTCACAATATCTATTGTACATTTTAGGCCTTATTTACTCTTTCAGTTTCTCACACCAAGGAGATAATATGATATTTACACATGTGAGTCTGATTTATTTCACTTCTGAGTATGGTCTCAAGTTGCATCCATTTACCTATAAAAGTCTCAAGTTTATCTTTTTATTTTATTTTATTTTTTTCTGTGGAACCAGGGATTAAACTCAGGCCCTTGTGCTTGCCAGGGAAGCGCTTATTCTACTGAGCCATCTCCCCCAAGTTTATCTTTTTTTATGGCTATAAAAAGACTAGATCTTTTATATCCATTCCTCAGTTGATGGGCATTTGGGTTCTTTCCAAGATTTAGCTATATCAAACATGGGTACACATATATTGCAGTGGGTATGATGCTTTTAATTCTTCTGGAAAGATACCAGAAGAATAGCTGGGTTAAATGAGACCTCTAATCTGAGTTTTTTGAAGAATCTCCATCTGATTGCCACAGTGATTGCACCAGTCTACAGTACCACCAACAGTGAAGAAGGGTTCCATTTTCTCCCCAGCCCCTTCAGCATTTTGTTATTGGTTGATTTCTTATAATAGCCATTCTTTCTGGGGTAAGATGGAATCTCTGTGTTGCTTTAATTTGCATCTCTCAAATGAGCTTTGGTCCATTTAGTATGCTTATGGTAGCATAGTTTGTAATAGCTGTCTTGGAAACAGTCCAAATGCCTATCAGCTGATGAGTGGATAATGAAGATGTGGCTCTTTTGTATAATAAAGTACTAAGTCATAAAGAAGGATAATTTACAACATTTCTAGGTAAATGGATGCACCTTGAGTCCATACTCTTAAGTGAAATCAGACACACATGTGTAGATACTGCATAGATTCTTTGCTGTGAGAAAATGAAAGTGTAAATATGGACCAAAATGTATAATCAATACTGTGACATAGGAAGAAAATGTTCAAATGTAAAGGAGAACTACGGAAGGGAAAGGCAAAGAAAAAAAGGAAGAGAAAAGGAAAAATTAGAAACAAACTTTTATAAATAGTGAGAGGGAAAGTAGTTGATGGAGAGAAAAAGAAGGTATACCATGTATAGGTATAAATTCCCTATGATGAGTGTGGTCATTATGTATATCTGAAATGCACTGATGGGGCCAGGAAGATGGCTCAGTAGAATAAGTGCTTCCTTGGCAAGCACAAGGGCCTGAGTTCAATCCCCGGTTCTGCCAAACAAACAAACAAACAAAAACTCTAAATTGCACTGATAAACTTAATAAAAAGATAAAATATTTTTCTTATACCCTATTTCATTTATTTACCTTATCTCCTTGGACTCTGTTAATTTCTGAGTTTATAACTTAGTGTTGTGTAAAGAAGCTTGGGTTCAGTCCTTGTCCATGTTTTTGACAACCTACTCTGTGACCCCAAGTATAGCTGACAGTTTCTTTGAATCTCAGTGTTAAGGATCAAATTAAATGTTCTATTAAGAACTTCTTAAAAGCCAGTAAGAGCTGGGCGTGGTGGCGCATGCCTGTAATCCCAGCACTCGGGAGGCTGAGGCAGGAGGATTGTTGTGAGTTCGAGACCAGCCTGAGCTACAAAGTGAGCTTAAGGCCAGCCTGAACTGCATAGTGAGACCCTGTCTCAAAAAGACAAAAAAAAAGCCAGTAAGTACCCTGCCTCCCTTTCCACCAGCGAGGGGACTCAGCTTGGTGTATATATCAGAGAAAGAGGACACTGGAATGAGTAAGGTACCTATATTAATAATGTATAACTTGAGCCCATTGCCAGGGAGAGGAATGCATATTGGGGTGTGTGTGTGTGTATGTGTGTGTGTGTGGTTAGAAGTGGACTCAAGGAAGATGTATATAGATTGTGCTTATCTGCTATGTGCATACCACCACCTTCTGTATACAAGTCTCAAGTCTAGGTGTTAAAGATATAACAGTGAACAAAATAGGGGAAGTCTGTTATAAGGCTTATATTCAAGTGAAAGACAGATGATATTCAAGTAAGTAAATGAGATAATTTCTAATAATGGATAGTTTCATGAAAAAGTAAAAGAATGATTTGATAGAATTTCTGAAAAGAAGGAGTACACATAAGTAAATGTGGTACATAGACTTGCAGATGAGTGTACGTTCTGGGTGCATAGTTTTGTGCTTGTGTTCATGTGTTCAGGGGAACAGGTTTGTGCCTACAATGGTTATGTGTTAGCATGCATGATTTTATGCAAATGAGTACACCTGGGTAGGCTGGTATGTGGTACACATATGGGCGCTCGTGTGTGGGGAATATACATCAATATTTAGCTGTAACTAGAGATGTCTGAAGTTCCTGTAGCATTCGTCAGTGGGCCCATTAAGGAAATGGCTTTTCTGCTTCTGGTATTCAGGGCCATTTGCCAGCTTCCTCTCCCCCAGTTCCTTCCTACTTTAGTAAGCTTTCTGTGCTTGGCTCTTCTTAGCTCTAGGAGAGTAAAAGCCAAGGAGAGGATAGACACTGACTCATCAAGCCAGAAGCTGAAATGAGGCTGATAATCTTCTATGTAACTCTGTCAGTAAGAAAAGGCCTGGCTTCACTGCCAGTCCCTGTTCTTCACTATGAGAGAAAGCGTCCTGACTTGAAATCAGAAGACTTGAGGATCTATTCTTGGCCCTGCCACTTATTATTGTATGACCTTGGCCAGATCCTACGTCTCTCTAGGTTTCAGTTTCCTGCTTCCTAAGCACTCTGGATAGTAAGGGAGGAGAAGGAACAAAATGGTCTCCAATACTGAGGGAAGGCTGCATAGTGCTGTGTCTGAGAGAAGGAGTACCATTCTGAGCTGAGGCAATGACATTATCAAAAGGGTGGGGTGGGCTTGAGCTCTGTGCACAAACAAAGCCAGAAAGCAACCATTTAAAATAAAATTCAAACTTCTTACCATTGCCTGCAAGGTCCTACATGATTTGGTTGCTGTCTTTCATTCTGACCCAGTTTCTTGCTCCTTATATTGTATCCATATTGGATTTTTTTTTTTTTTTTTTGTTATTTCCATTTGATGCTCTCTTTGCCCAGAATACTCTTTCCCAAGATTAACATGATTGCCTACAGCTTATTATGCAGGCATTAGCTGAAATATCACCCTCTTATCTAAAGTAGTATTTATTAGTATTTAAGATGGACATTTCTTTTGACTCAATAATTCATTCTATAAACACACTTGAAAGTGGTTTTATGTTCTTTTTTTCTTCAATCAGATTTTATTGGTACATTTTAGATATATATATAATGATAAGGTTCAACATAGAGAATTTGTACCTGTACATTATATAACTTGATTATTTTTTTCCCCTATCCTCTTCTCTCCTCTTACAAAAAAAATTTCCATTTTTGCTTATTTTTTCTGCTTTTTAAAATATTTTCCCTTCTTTTCTTGTCCCCTCCCCCTTTCTTGTCCCTTCCCTATTTAAACAATCTCCTTATTTCACAATACCTAATATGCATTTTGATTCTCTTTTAACACTTTCAGTTTCTCACACCAGAGAAACAATGTAGTATTTGCACATGTGTGTCCAATTTATTTCATTTAAGAAGATTGTCTCAAGGCCATCCATTTACCTAAGGAGGTCTCAAGCTTATCCTTTATGGCAGAGTAGTGCTTCAATATATATATATATTTGGCTGTTACAGACTATGCCACTATAAACATGGTAGTACATATATTGTTGTGGAATCATGTTTTTAATTATTTCAGGAAGATATTCAGAAGGAGAATATCTGGGTCCACTGAGAGCTATAGTCCTAAATAGTCCTTCTTTTTAGGGATCTCCACACTAATTTCCACGATAGTTGCACTAGTCTGCATTCCCACCAACAGTGGAAAAGGGTTCCATTTTGCCCCTAGCCCCTCCAGAATTTGTTATTGGTTGATTTCTTGATAACAGCCATTCCTTCCGGGGTGAGATGGAATCTCGTTGTTTTAATTTGCATCTCTCGAATGACCAGTGATGTTGAATGGTTTTTCATATATATATATATATATATATATATTTGTTAAGCCAGGCATGGCGGCACATGCCTGTAATCACAGAACACAGGGCTGATGCAGGAGGATCATTGTGAGTACCTGGGCTACATAGTAAGCTCAGGGCCAGCCTGAACTGCAGAAAAAGACCCTGTCTAAAATAATAATAATTATATATATATACTGTTTGTACTTCTTTGATTTAATATGCTTGAAGCATTTATGGTTTAAACAAATTGAATAACTACAAATAGAAGACAGAGATTAAGCTGTTTAATTTTGACTGAGAATATCAAGGTACTAGTTAAATTTTAAGAAGCAAATGGTAGAGCTTTACACTTAAGATTGATGCAGGGGTTGGGAAAATGGCTCAGTGAAATGAGATCTTTCCTGGCAAGCTCAAGGGCCTGTGTTCAATCCCCAGTTCTACCAAAAAGAAAAAAAGATCTGTGCAGCTTATTGAATATAATAATTAAAAGCATGATAAAGAATAATATGTATCATAAGCCATCTTTTTTATGAAAATGAGAATATATAAGCACAAATGCATATAAACATGCTTGGATACTAGCTTGGTCCTTTGAGTTGAGTACTTGGAATCATTTTTGATACTCCTGGTTGGCTGGGGACTGAGATATTTATTCCTTTTAAACTCTGATTTTTTAATTCTTTTTTTTTTTTTTTTTTTTTTTTTTTTTTTTTTTTTTTTTTTTTTTTTTTTTTTTTTTTTTTTTTTTTTTTTTTTTTTTTTTTTTTTTTTTTTTTTGCATTTTGTGCAGGGTCTCACTACGCAGCTCAGACTTGTAGTGATCCTCTTGTTTTCGGCCTCCCCAGCACTGGGATTACAGGCATGTGCCACTACACTCGGACTCAGTCACTGGCTCAGCGTGCGTGCGCTGGAATGGAGCCAGTGCAGCGTGTGGTGCCAAGGATTGAGCCCCTGAGCAGGCACTTAGTCTGCTGAGCTTTCTCATAGCCCTTAATTGAATTTTTAAATATCTGTCTTTAATAACATTTTATGAAAGATGTTAATGGTGTAGGTTCTTTCAAAGTGATTATTTTGGTCACCACCCACTAGCTGAGTTACTATTGAGCCTACATTCTACTAGGAGTGGCTTTGTTTGCAAATTAATTGTCTCTTAAAAGTTACAAAAAATATTAACAACTATTCCTAGTAGCAAGGAATAGTTGCTGCTAGGCAGGGTGATTGGGAGATAGGAAAGGGAGGGGCACTTAAAATTATGTATCTTTGGCAGCCTTGTGGGTTAGCTCAGTTTTTTAAAGCACCTGCTTGGGCAAACTTAGATGTTAGGGACCTTGGTTCGATCCCCACCTCCACAAGCCACACCAGACCTGCCCTTAAGATACCCTGAGCTAGCAAAAAAAATAAAAATAAAATGAAATTATGCATCTTTTTAATACAATGTCTTTTGTATATATGCAGCAGCATTCCTAGCTTAAGAATAGGTACTTTTAGAAAGTATCTCTCCTTAGTCACTCATTATTATATCATTCTGCTTAATTGGGTCAAAGCTAGAGAGGGAGGAAAAAAACAAAAATCACCTGATAGAATATGGAAGTTTTTATGACTTTTTCTCTCCTTTTTGGTGGGGCTGGGATTGAACTATGTATGTATTAGATAGGTGTTCTATCTGAGCCTATTCCCAGCCAAAAGGTGGTAACTTTCAAATGTACTTTTGAATTACCTATTAATCTTTGTTCCAATGTGTGATATAAAAGCAGACCTTTTGGGTTTGATTCCAAAAGTCTGACTTGAGGTCTAGACATTTTAACAAATTTCCTAGGTAATTTTGGTACACTGGAGACTCTACTGTCTGTTGGAGTCCCTAGTCTGAATAACACCAATGTCATTTTGATACCATCAAAAAGACACATCTGTGATATTAATTTTTCTTGACATATGCAAGAGAAGGGAAAATTATATTTTATCAACATAAAAATATGAGGTTCAGAAATGGATAGACAGTACACTTTGCAATGACACACACCAAATGTACAAAGTATCTTGAAAAGCCCAAGTATAGTATCTATCTGGTCAACTCACAGTGTGGTGGGAGAGGGCTTACCCTCACAGGCCCAGGCAGTGGTGTTGCTAGATAGATTTTATAACTGCTCCTCTCTCTTGTTTGACATCGTAATTTGAACCCCTTAATCACTTGTTCTTCCCGGTATATCTCAGGGAGGGTAATGAGCCAGGAGAGACCAAGCAGATCACATACCGAGAACTTCTGGTCCAAGTGTGTCAGTTCAGCAACGTTCTCCATAAACAGGGTGAGTGTGAGGGTGTGGGAAAGGGCTGGAGGACTTGGCATTGGGATCTGAGGATTTGTAGGGAGAGAAAAATGAATGAAAGGAATTTGATAACAGAACAGAAAATGTTAACTAGGAGAATCACTGGCTGGCTGAGTAGGAGCAGGAAGTCATGGCAGGAAGGCTCATTGGCAGTGTACTGTCTCTTTTTACCTGCAGGCATTCAGAAGGGTGACCGAGTGGCCATCTACATGCCCATGATCTTGGAGCTCGTGGTAGCCATGCTGGCCTGTGCCCGCCTTGGGGCTTTGCACTCCATTGTGGTAGGAGTTTGGGCTGGTGAAAAGGGGCAGGGGTTGAGGTATGGATCTGAGGGGCAGATGGGCCTGGATGATGGAGGATCTTAAATAACAAAGGGGTTTAGTGTGCTTATGCTACAGGTCTATATCAGTTATTCAGTTTCTTCTAAGACTCTGGCTTAGAAATGCTGTTTCATGAATAACTCCTTTCCTTGTTCACTCAATGCCTGGGGTCTCCCTCTCTTCCTCAGTTTTTCTTCCCTTCTCTAGTTTGCAGGCTTCTCTGCCGAGTCCCTGTGTGAAAGGATCCTGGATTCCAGTTGCAGCCTTCTCATCACTGCAGGTGATTGATTCTCTCACTTTTTCTCTAGATTCCACCTTGGGTCTTAGTCCTGAGTCAGCTCTTTGGATTGGGGCCGCTTAGGATGGAGGGTAGGACTGCCCGCCCTTCCTCTCCATGTCCCATCTCAGCTAATCCTCTGTCAGCCCAAATCAGCTTAAGTGCCAGAATCAAGAGGCCCACTGAGGAAGGGCATTGTGCCTACTGGGGAGGATGGTTCCTACTAAGCTCTGGAATGTCTGTTGCTCCCCAAAGATGCCTTCTACAGGGGGGAAAAACTTGTAAACCTGAAGGAGCTGGCTGACGAGTCCCTGGAGAAGTGTCGGGAGAAGTAAGTGTGCTAGCCTGTTGGCTACTGCCCTGCGTTAGCCCGGCCTTTCCCCAGTGCCAGTTGCCCTTTGTTCATCCCTGCCAAATGGACAGGGGTGAGTCTTGCCAACTTCCCTTTGGAGCCAATCAGGCTACCACTTTAGCCTTTTCTTTTCTCCAGAGGTTTCCCAGTGAGATGCTGCATTGTGGTCAAGCACTTGGGCCGAGCAGAGCTTGACATGAGTGACTCCCCCAGCCAATCTCCCCCAGTTAAGAGGCCATGCCCAGATATCCAGGTGAGTATGGTGCTGATGTACTTCCACCATAGTCAAATTTCCTCCCATCTCCTGCCCAAGAAGTTCCTAAAATCTTCTTTTGCTTACTTATCATAATGCTGAGGCTCTGGAAGCAGTCCTAAGAATGCTTTCTCTGGCAGGGCTGGTGGAACAAGGGACTTTGACCTTGAATATGAGGAAAATGTCTTTGGACCTCAAGAACTTAGTATGTCAGGTTGCAAAGGAGATTCCTATGGTTAGGGTGTCTTGACAGGCACAGGGGACCTTAGGGTTTGGATTTGAATTATAAATGTGCTAATTTTGGTGATTAGAATATGACTTGAGGTGAGCTACCTCTTATGGCCTAAGGAATGCCTCTCACAGATGTACTAGAATTCCTCACTATGGCTCTTGATAGCTTTGGATCCAACACTTCTATTGGGAGTGGTAGAAAAGCTTAATGTGGCCTTCAGATCTGAGGGGTGTACGGTATGAAAGTTCTGAGGTCCAAATGGGTAGAACGCTACTTAGATTCTGTGAAATGAAAGAACCTGAGTGATACTGGGATAGAGAAGATGTCGTGGTTTAGTTTAACAATAAATGTTACGGATATGCACATATAAGAGCTGGAGCAGGATTTAGGAAAATGAGGCGGGGGAACCAGAAAAAGGGGGCCAGAGAAACAAAAGACATCCAGAAGTTTAGGATATACTCACCCTTCCCACTCCTCTATCCTTGGATCCTGCTCATCAGCTTTTCCATTCCATGGGCTCTTAACAGGGTAAGCTGAAAGAGAAATCCAAGCGCATCCAGCCCCAGGTATCCACTTTGCTGCCTTGGACATAGCTTTTCCGCATGCTTATCTGTGTGTCCCTCTGCTCTTTGCCTGTTTGCTCCATTAAAGTGGCTACCAGACTCCCCATTTCCTTTGCTCCTAGGCACCTAGTAACACCCATGCCAATCTAAAACTTTGTGAAATCAAATATCTGTTGCTGCCTTTATCAGCTAGCATGGAGCAAGGATCTCAGAGAAATGGTGACAGACATCCCATTTCTCTCCTGCCGCTTAGGACCTTTGTGGGGCAGGGGACCAGATAACCAATCAGAAAGTATTTACTGTGCACTTAGCTGGATGTGGATGGGGCCAGAAGAGACAGAGGAGGAGCAGATGGAGGAAGTACAGACCTTGACCTTGGAATTCACCATCAAGTTGGGGAGTTAGACATGTATTACAAAAGAATGAGTTTATACTGGACAGCAAAGGAAAAGATTCTGAAATACATTTATATACTTTTTTGGGATTTACAAATTGCACATAACTCTTTGATGTGATTAAATATTAAAAGTGAACCAAGGCCATACTATAGGTGGCTCTAAGAAGAGTGATCCATAGGTAAATGCCCAAAACAGCTTAGTGCAGAAGAGAGAGGGCCCTGGGTTCCAGAGACCAATTTTTAGCTGTATGACCTTGCATACAGCTCACTTTTCTTATCACTAATAGAGAGATCATAATACATACTTAAAAGAAAGCAAAACATGAAGTTCATTGCTCCTATGAGTTTTACCATCTTCACAGGCTACCTTGCCCTAGTAGTAGCTTTTATGCTAATAATACCCCTTTCTCTATTCTTATTAGCATGATGAAGACAGGCCTGATTCGTAGGGAGCTTTCCTTTTATAACTCAGGCAAGGACCTAAGCCCTTCCTTTCAAAGAACTAACAAACTTGATGATTTAGAGTGTAGGCTCTGGAGCCAGACTATGTAGGTTCAAATCTTGGCTCTGCCATCTGCTACTATGTAAAGTTGGACAAGTTACTTAAGCTCTCTTGCTTCAGTTTCACCATTTTATAGAGTTTTGTCAATATGTATAAGGTGCTTGGAACATTCTAACTACTAAATAAATGTTAGTTGTTATTACTTCCCTTGACAAAGTAAACTCATAATTCTGCCTCAGGCTTCCAGCATTTGGATTTTTGTTTCTTGGAGGTAAAACCAGTTACCAATAAAACCCCAACAGGCACTCTGTAGGCAAGCTTCATCCTCTCTGCATGTCAGCAGGGAAGCCGGCAAGACAGTAGCAGTAACCATGAGGGAGCCATCAGCACACCCAGCTTCAATCCAGCCTTCCATGGGAAAACTCAGCAGAAGCATGATAGCCCCAAATTTGCAGAGGAAACCACATCTGGGCCCCCAAGTGCAGAGCTGTGCTGGCTCAGTCTTCCTGGTGTGACTGACCAGCTGCATCTTCCCGAGGCTGGCAATTCTTATCACTGCCCACTCTGGCAGTGAGGTCAGCCATGGTACATGCCCAGAGAAGCTGGAGAAGCCCCAGCAGCTCTATGCAAGCTGGGGGCTGCAGTCATTTAAGTGCCAAGGCACCAAAAAAGGAACCTTTAAGCCAGTTGGATTTCTATGCACCTTTAAAGCCATCAACACACCTTGACTTCAGGAAGTCAAGGCCAATCCCTAGGCCAGTTTGCTATGGAGAATTTGTAGCCTACCAACCCCCAGCCTGTCTCCATTTTGAAAAGAGATAACCCTGGAAGATTTTCGTCTTTTACCTCCCTCTTCCAGCCAGACATCCAGAGACACACTCAAAAAGTGAAAGAAGCCAGGGAGAGACTGGCTGAGGCCTTGAGGGTAGATAGCCTGGCCAGGGAGACAGATGATGAGCACCTGGGAGGAAAGGCCTGAAAACTGGATAGAAACAGATAGAAAAACTGCTGGAGAACCCAGACGTGAGGCTGCTGGAGAGAGGGTTTCACCATAAGAGACATGTCTGATTTTTCTATGAGTCTTCAAATGCCAGTCCAGCCCTGACCAATGATCTTGTCACAGCCAAACTTCTCTTTATCAAACTCTTTTTGTGAGGGAGAACAAGAACAGCAAGAAAATAGGCTTACAGAATCCAGTTTTTTGTTTTTCTTGAAACAGTAGTCTTGCTACATAGTTCAAGCTGGCCTTGAACTCACTACGTAGCATATGCTGGCCTCAAACTTGTTGTAATCCTCCTGCCTCAGCCTCCTGTGTGTTGGAATTACAAGCATGTACCACCACACCTGACCAAAATCTGGGGGGAGGAGAGGGGTTGGTCTGAAATTTGCAGTGAAAGCTATAAAAATTTTGATAGAATTTCAAACCCATTCAGCTTTATGACGTCTTCAAGGCAGGACCACAGGTACCCTCCTCAACCATATCACTCATGGGCTCCTTTGTATTCCTTTTCCATATCTGGCAGCTGCCCTCTCAAGGCCACCCTGATTCAAGGACAGGGGCCCACTCTTCCATTTTTATTTTTCTAAACCTTTTCCTGGTTCCAGCCCATGGGTCTTATAGGTATACACCTAACCCACACCCAGTGTTTGCTTCACAAATTAAGTTCATCCTGCTTCCTGGTGCTTGTTACTGGCTCCACACCTGGAATACCCCACCTCTTCCTCTCCTCCCTACACACACGCACACACCCACAAAAAAAATACTTGTATAAGATTAAAAGATTCCCTCAGTGCAGAGCCACAGTATAATTATGCTTTATCCTTTGGCAATTAACAGTGCTACAGACCAGCACATTTGTCCAAAGCAATATTGATATAGTTCTGCTTAGATACATTAGTGCCCCCAGCTCAAGGTTATTTGGCAAGAAAAAAGTATTCATATGACATTGTACATATAAACTCATCTAGATTTTCCACTAAAAAACAGGGTGTGCTTGTGTATATTCTAGCTGGCATCCTCACTTGGATGGGATTGTCATTCTCATGGTACTCATATGGTACAAACTTAAAATTCTATAGAGCAAGGGGCATGAGTAGAGTGTCATATTCTAATTTACCAAGGTACATATCTAACATTTTAAGAATTTTTAGTACTGGTGACCTCGTGCTTTGCCAGACAGGCACTATGGTCTACGGCCATACCACCCTGAACGCGCCCAATCTCGTCAGACAGGCACTATGCCACTGAGCTTATGCCCCAGCCCCTTTGGGATTTTTAAACCAAATATGCAGACAACAAACTATCATATATCTGTGTACTGAGGGGAATGCATTTCTCTAACATTGTCATTTCTGTCATCCAAGGCCACTAAACATTTAAGAATCTAATAAATATGAAAGGACTCTGAAGACAGCTAAAGCAATCCGTAAACAGTTCCCATTATCACACCCTTAATTTATTTCCCAGTTGTTATTAAACTAACCTCTGTCCCTTCTGATATTTATCAGGCTTCTCTACCTTACCCCCTGTGTCAGTCCAAGGCTTGATGTTTATTAGATATCTTTTCCTTTTGATATTCCTAAAATCCTATAAGATCATCAGGACAAAAATGACTATGCTTATTTTTTTTTTAATTTGTTTATTTATTTGGTACAGGGTCTCACTATGCAGGTCAAACTCATAGTGATCCTCCTATCCTCCTATCTCAGCCTCCTTAGTCCTGGGGTTACAGGCGTGTACCACCTTGTCTGGTTTCAGTGCTGCCTCAGAGAGGGGCATGTCATGCAGTACTGGGGATCAAACCCAGGTCCTTGAGCTTACCATGCAGGTGCTTAAATTGCTGAGCTATCTCCCTGGCCTATGCTTATTTTTAAAAAGAGTGATTTGAGGTAGAGTGACTTATTCAAGGTTATATAGCTAGGAAGTGGTAGAACAGAGGTTGAGATCCAGTACAATTTTTGAGAAATTTAGCAACTCTAACTTCACACAGCAGAAAACAGACTATAACAATTAGATAAAAATTGGTGTTTAAAGAGGTGATATTCTGTTGTCACACTGCCCCCACCCTACCAGTTGTATAACATATATGTTCATATATAGAATGCTAAAATGAGTACATCTTTGTATTTGTATGTTTTCCACATTGCAAAGGTATAATGGGAAATTAACAAAGTTAGGAAATAATAAATTTTTTTTTCCTTTTTTTTTTTGTGTGTGTTTTTGAGACAGAGTCTCACTATGCAGTTCAGGCTGGCCTTAAGCTCACTTTGTAGCTCAGGCTGGTCTCGAACTCACAACAATCCTCCTGCCTCAGCCTCCCGAGTGCTAGGATTACAGGCATGCGCCACCACGCCCGGCTTAATAAAATTATTAAGAAGAAAATAAAAGAGGTGATTATAACCAGGAAAGGAAAATAATTTCAAAGGAGAGTTGAGGGGCCAGGGAGATAGCTCAGTAGAATAAGCGCTTGCCTGGCAAGTGCAAGGGCCTGAGTTCAATCCCCAGTTCTGCCAAAAAAAAAAAAAAAAAAAAAAAAAAGAGTTGAGAAAAAATTCAAGATGACAGATTCAGATGTCATTACCAAAGGCAATTAGATATAGAGGGGCATCCCTTTTCTGGATGGAGTTCACTGTGGTCCATATCCACCAATGTGAAGCAAGGCTTGCTGCTGAATGAAATCTGTCTCAAATAAAAGGTGCTATGGGAAACCCCCTTGGCATCAGTGTTACCAGGGCAGAAAAAAACTCTAGATGTCAGTGGCGTCTGGACACATAGAAAAAAGTGCTTGGACCAAGGTCTGTTGGTTTCCTTCACTACTAACAGTATCAAGAACCCACCTCACCTGCAGGCTCTGACTAATTTAACATTTCTGAATTGTGTAGTACCTGCATCCCTGCTGATAAGCCACTAGTTTCCTGAGTGCATATGTGTGTATGCAGGCTGCGTGTGCAAAGTCATTCATTCAACAAAAGTTTCCTGAATGTTTTCTTGAGAATGTTGGTCACTTTACAGATGTTGGAAATACGGGGGGGGGGGGAGACATACTGCTGCCCTACTAGAGGTCGCCATCTGGTTGGGGGAAGTAACTAAGTAAACAAATAAAAGAAATGGAAATATGTGCCATCTGGGAAAAAATGTAGTATTGTGGTTAGTAATAATTGGAGGGGTGGAAGATAATTTATCATATACCACTCAGAAGTTCCCAAAAAGGTGACATTTCACCTTAGAATTGAAGGGTAGGAAGAAACTAACCAAGGGGCCTACCTCAGCCTGAGGCTAGTTGAGGGGAGTTCTGTGGTAGAGAGAAGGAAGGAATGGCAGAGTACCCAGGAAGCCTGCCATTATGCTCCTGTTCTCTGCCTATTGTGTCCTTGCAGGACCCTCTTTACCTCCCTGCATCTCCACCTGCTAGCTCCACGCAGTCCTTCCAGGTGCCAGGTAGAGGGGTCTCCCACCCTATTTTAAGCTGTTCACAGTTCTTTCCTCCCTATTTCTCTCGTCCTCTTCCTGCAGATCTCCTGGAACCAAGGGGTTGACTTGTGGTGGCATAAACTCATGAAAGAGGCAGGGGATGAGTTTGAGCCTGAGTGGTGTGACGCTGAGGACCCACTCTTCATCCTGTACACCAGTGGCTCCACAGGCAAACCCAAGGCAAGTGTGTCTGTGAGGTGACAGTGAGAAGTGGGTTTCTAAGGATGCATGTGAGCATGGTAACATTTTCCTATACCCATAAGTTCCAGATATGTCATATTATCTCTTCTTTACCAAATCAAGACATACATTGTGAATTACTAGATGGTGAGACCCAGGATAAGACAAGTCAGGTGGGAGCTTTCCTGGTACCCAAAAAGGAAGGAAAGAATCATCTGTGAGGCTGACATTGATGTTCCTTGCCCATTCCCATATGATTTGGTTGAAGGAGAGCTATTCTGTCAACTCAGGCCCAAGAATGGGTATAGGATCCCTTTTGTGCTTCAAAGATAAAAATCTCATTTTTTTTTCCTTCCTGGAACATTGTTACCAGTTAGTCCCCTGCCAGGGCACATCATGAGGGCTGGAAGTATTTTGAAATACTAACTCTTCCATTGATTTGAAAGACTTGAAAACTAAATCACTATGTCTCCTACCTGCCCCATCCTAACTTCTGTAAAGCATCCTTAAAGTGCTTTAGCATATCTTTCAATGAGCTGTCAGAAATACCTTTTCTTCATAGCAGTAGAGTAAGCCAAGAGGCTTTTTTTTAAAAAGTCACCCTGATGATATATCATTGAGTGTGAAGACACATATACACAGCAAAAACTGTGTGAGTGTGCTAGAAGTACTCGTGTGAAAGTGACTGATAGCCTAGAAGGAAAATCTTAGTATGTAGGTGGGAATTTTATGCTATGGGTATGATGAAGAGATGGGAGCACAGAGAACAGGTAAAAAAGAAACAGATGCTGTGGAAAGGATGATGGCAGGTCTTTCTCCCGCTCTGCCAAACCTCCACTTGTGGGTAAGTGAGGTGGACTAAAGGCCCCAATCTGAGGCCCCATTCCTCCCACAGGGTGTGGTACACACAGTTGGGGGCTACATGCTCTATGTGGCTACAACTTTCAAGTACGTCTTTGACTTCCACCCGAAAGATGTGTTTTGGTGCACAGCAGACATTGGTTGGATCACTGGCCATTCCTACATCACCTATGGACCACTGGCAAATGGTGCCACCAGTGTTTTGGTGAGAAGGGAGCTGAGACTTGTGGCTACCTAGCCTACATGGGATGGGGGGAGGTGGATAAGATTGTGCTGGGTGAAAATAATTAAAGACATCATATCATAGTGATGCATATATATATATCCATGTTTCTAGTAGCACAACACATAATTCTTATTCATGATGGAGTACTACTCTGTCATAAAGATACACTTGAGTCATTTATAGAAAAATGGATGCACCTTGAGACCACAATGTTAAGTAAAATAAACCAGACACACAAACTTCAATATCATATAACTTTTCTTATGAGAAACTTAGAGTGTAAATAAATTTGAAAACAAAATAAAAGATAAAAAACAGGTAACAGGGAGATGGCTCTTTTGCAAATGAGAAGAAGATCTAAAGACAGAGAGGGGAGCAGAGGATAGGAGAGGGGAATAAAGAAGAATCAAGAGATGCTAAGAACATTCTTAAGATGTGCGCTTTAAGATGAATGAAAATGTTGTGTATGACAAACATGTACTATAAAAATAATTCAATCCTGAGTCACATTACAGGAAAAAAGATTTTTTGTGTGACTACCTGTCAAGGTTGCTTAGTCTGTGTCTGTCCTATTCCCTGGAGAAAGAAGAGTTTTGGGGGGATTATGCTCCTGACAAGGAAAATCTCTTGGCTTCTCTGGTCTGGGAATTAAAAATTGTTAGAAAGGGCCAAATGCACAAACTGAAGTAATGATAAGGGAATGGAGGTACTATTGAGAAGGACCAGAAATGACCAGCTTTCATGGGGGTCAGTTTGAGGGGATCCCCACATACCCAGATGTGAACCGCCTGTGGAGCGTCGTGGACAAATACAAGGTGACCAAGTTCTACA
>PVKA01021703.1:0-38261 GCA_004027165.1 Ctenomys sociabilis
TTTTTTTTTGTTTTTTTTTTTTTTTTTTTTTTTTTTTTTTGTCTTTTTTTGAGACAGGGTCTCACTATGCAGTTCAGGCTGGCCTTAAGCTCACTTTGTAGCTCAGGCTGGTCTTGAACTCACAACAATCCTCCTGCCTCAGCCTCCCGAGTGCTGGGATTACAGGCTAAGCATGATTTTTATATCTGTACATGATTAGTAGCCCATACCCTATCATCCCAGCTCTTGGGAGGCTGGAGCAGGAGAATCTTTATGAATTTGAGGACAGCTCAGGCTACATAGCAAGTTCAAGGCCATATAGTGAGGCTATACAGCAAGACTCTGTCTCAAAACACAAATAAGGAGCTGGGATATAGCTCAGCAGAACAGTGCCAGCCTGGCAAGTGCAAAGTCCTGAGTTCAATTCCTACTACCCCTACACACACAAAAAAGGAAAAGACCAAAGGGATATTATGTGACATGAATCCTATCTCAGGACATGTGAAAATGATGGAACTCAAATCTCAGTGTCTGCAAAGAAAGTTTATCAACCTGTCCAGTTCCATGTCACCTGTGGCTTATTTCACACCACACGGCAGAGATGAGCACACATAGCAGACAGCCTGCCCGACACCCGGGACCCTCACCGGCAGTACTTTATGTCATGCTGCCAGCCTTGATCCATGGCCATCAGTTCAAACCTTCTCTGGAGGGCTGGGGAGATGGCTCAGTAGAATAAGCGCTTCCCTGGCAAGCTCAGGGGCCTGAGTTCAATCCTTGGTTCCACCAAAAAAAAAAAAAATAAAACCTTTTCTGGAGACGGGGAGAGCTGTTGGCTCTGGATTAGGTGCAGACACCAGGGCTTTTCTTGGTAGATTTGTTGCCAGGGTACAAGTGCATCCGACGGTTCTCTTGTTCTGTGTGCCCTGAGCTCAGATACCTGGGTATCCACGGGCTGTATAGGGAGCTGTGTGTGCCTCACAGTCTGCAGAGAGCGCCCCAGCTCTCAGTCCTTGTCACCACCTCCTGCTGGACCTGGAGCAGGAGGCCTGAGGCCTTCAGGTGTGGTGTGCTTAGGAGGAGATGACCTGAGCCAGGGTGGAGCTTTTAGAGCCATTTCCTTAGGTGTACACCTGTCATCTCAGCACTCTGGGAGGCTGAGGCAGGAGGCTGGTAGAGTGAAGCCCAGCCTAGGAAACTTAGCAACATAGTGAACTCCTGTCCCAAAATTTAAAATAAAGGGTTGGAAATTTAGCTCACTGTTGGATACCCTGGGGAGGTAGCAGGGAAAGAAAGGGAGAGAGAGAGACAAAGCAAAAAAGGAAGGAGGGCTAGAGAGGCCCTTTTCTTGAGGGAGGGGGCCAGCTTTCCTATGGCTGAGAAGGCTAGGGCCAAGCTTTTGTTTTTTTCTCTTCCTTTTTTTGCAGTACTGGGGATTGAACTCAGGACCTTGCGCTTGCCAGGCAGGCGCTTAAGCCACTGAGCTATCTCCCCCAAGCCCAACCGCTCTTGAACAGTGGCCCTAGAACCATCATCTGGGGACTATGGACGAACCATCACAAATTTGGATTCCCATTCTGTATCTCCTGAGAGCTTCCTGCCTCAGCTACCCTCCCCCTGGGGCCATCCATTGTGCCGTGTGCCTGGCCAGCACTGGCCCCTTAAGGTCACACAGAGCCCCTCAGCCCCCACTCCACAGTGGGCCCTATGAGGCCCTCCCCAGAAGCCACACAGCCAGGAGACCACGCTCATGTCACACCTGGGCCCTGATTTCCAGTCCCTCACTGACATCTCTTGAGTTTCGCACCAGAGGGCAGAGCACAGGTCTCTGGATAAGGGACAGGGGGATGGGATGAACAGGGGCAGCTCAGCACAGCCCTGGAAGGTCCCTGGGGTGCCTACTGCTCCCCGGCCAGGACCCTCCCTAAGCCTTAGGAAGGGTGTGAGTTTAGGGGTGGCACTGGGATCTCCCCACAGGCAGGACAGGGAGATGCTCTCTACTGGTGGAGAGGAGTAGATGAGAAACATGCCTGGCACCCCAAGTCAGACTGGGCACCACAGTGGGCATCTGGGGTTACAGAGGCCCTGGTTCCAGTCCTGTGCATAGTCCTCTGCCTCCCCAGGCAACAGGCCCAGACTCCAGGCTCCGGCTTGTCTCCTTTCCCCTGAGTCACCCTTGGCTGTAGGCCGCCTGCTGTCATGCAGAGCACACTGGTGCCAGAGGTCAGCTGCCGCCCTCTGGGACACAAGTGGTTGCCCAGGGAGGTGACCAGCTATAGGCAGTGCACTTAAGGCTCATTATCCCCAGAGGTGTCTGCATGTCTGTCACCATTTCATCCCACTGTTGCTGGAATGTCCAGAGCAGGGATGTGGCTTGTTGACACAGAGGGCCCCAAACCCTGCTGAGATGGGGACAAGAAGAGAAGGCCAGCACCCTCAGAGGAGGGGGCAGCTCTGGCCTCTGAACCTGACCTGGGAGACCTGTGCCATTTGTCCCTGGGCAAGGACCAGGAGCCACCATTAGTTTGTCCCAAGGTCCTCTGGCTCAGGATGGACAACTCCAGAGCTGTGGGGGTCTTCAAGTACCAGGGCACAAAGGAGGGAGTGGAGGGGCCTAGCCTCTGCCTGTGCCCATTTACCCCTGCAGTAACAGGTCACCTTGCCGACCTTGGGATTTAATTAAGTTAGTGCAAACCCAGACACTTCTCCAGGGAGCAGGGAGCTCTCCATGCCTTCTTCTGCCTATAGATTAATTCTTGTTTTCTCTTCTTTTGTTTTTGTTTTGTTTTGTTTTTCCTTTCTTCTCCCCCCCTCCTTTTTTTCTTCCCAAGAAAGAGAAGAAAAAAAGCCTTATTTATTATCATTTTTCCCACTGTTGGCATGGCAACCCAGGCGTATGTCACTGAGCTACAGGCAGCCCCGCAAGCATCGCAGCCACCGCAGGCCCCACCCCAGCCGCCGCCCCCGCCACCTCCAGCAGCACCCCAGCCCCCCCAGCCACCCGCTGCCACTGCCACTCCCCAGCCCCAGTATGTCTCGGAGCTACAGAGCCCCCAGCCCCCGGCGCAGCCTCCAGGCACCCAGAAGCAGTACGTGACTGAGCTCCCAGCCACCCCCGCGCCCTCTCAGCCGGCTGGCACGCCCACCCCGGCCCCTGCACCACAGCAGTACATCGTGGTCACCGTCTCAGGTAAGTGTCCACACAGACTCAACGTGGGGGCTTGGACACAGCTCAGAAAGGAGTTTCTGGGGGCCGGGATCCTGGGTGACCCCTGCCCCACCAGCTCTTGGTTGTTATTTGGGGGCCTCTCTGGAGAAAGCATAGTTAGGCCAAGCAGGGAGGCCTGAGTTCCCCCCAAACTCTGTTAGATCTGTTCTTATCTCTGTGGCAGAAGGGAGACAGGGTGATGGGATTCAGTTTACAAAGATGTGGGGAAGCAGGCTGCTTCACAGCCGTTGGCCTCCCTGCCTTGGCTTCCTCATCTGTAAGGAGTCATCATAGCCTTTCTGTCTCTTTTTTTTTTGTTTTTGTTTTTTTTTGAGACAGGGTCTCCCTATGCAGTTCAGGCTGGCCTTAAGCTCACTTTGTAGCTCAGGCTGGTCTCGAACTCATAACAATCCTCCTGCCTCAGCCTCCCGAGAGCTGGGATTACAGGCATGCACCACCACGCCCGGCCATCATAGCCTTTCTGTCAGGGATGTGCATGCCCCTCACTGGGCTGGTCCTCCTTGGCTCAGGTCCCTTCCAGGGAAGCATTCTGACAGTTGGTTGGGTAAGGGCTGCCCCCACTTCCTCTGGAAATGGCCAAGAAACTGGGTCCTGGTGTCCCCATGGTGCTGTGGCCTCCCTGGGTCCCCTGTGCCAAGCTCCTCCGGAGGATACAGCAGGAGTGGGGCTCCAAGCCAGGGCTGGGCACCTTAGTACTGTTGGCACAGCACTGTCACACTGGAGCTGACTTCAGAGCTGGTCACGGTCACAGGGTAAGCCTGCTGTCCCCAGCTGTGGGCAGGCGAGGTGGCCAGATCCTCCTGCTCAGGGGCATGGTGGTGGACTGGGGCAGAGAGTGGGCCTGGCTTGGATCACAGGACCACGGAGCATCAAATATGCAGTAGTCAGTGCAGCCCCAGGGGCTCAGAGCAGATGTGGCCATGGCCCTGAGCAGGGTGGCTTCTGCCAGTATCCACATGGAAGGGTACAGCTGGGGGTGGGGACACCCAGGGGCCCATCATAGTGGCTGTGACCATGGGCTGGCATGAGAACCGCACAGCACTCCTCGGCTTTGGGGATGTGACCTGGCCCAGGGAGGTCAGGCCAGGGTCGGGGACAGGGTCAGCAGGTACAGATCTCCAGCGGTTCCCCACGCCCCTCACCTGTGTCTCAACCCTGGCCTAAGCCTGCTGCTGACCTGGGGGGACAAGGTTCCCAGAGGACCCAGCTGGCCTTCAGGCAGTTCCACTCATCCTCCTGGTCCCCACTACATCTCTGTCCCTTTCCTGCAAATCTTTCCCTTCTGACAGTAAAGACTGAAATCACCCCCAGGGAGGCTGAGGCAGGAAAATCACAAGTGCTAGACCAGTCTGATCAACTGAGAAAGATCCTGTTTCAAAATCAAAAGTAAAAGCAGGCAGGGGATGTAGCTGGAGTTTGATGCCAAGTACCACCAAAAGAAAAAAGAAAACAGAAAAGCATAAAGAAACTCCCCTGTTTAAACCAGAACTTTTGCCTTCCCTCTCCCATCAGATACCAGCTCTGGGTCCTCATCTGAGCTCTGTCCTCAGCCACCTGTGCCTTTCTGTCCCACTGACTCCATTGGGCCACTCTTAGCTTACCATGTCAGATTCACAGTCATGGGGTCTCGGGCCAGCTTGACTTGGTCCCCTTACCCCAATATACTGTTCTGGCAGCTGCTGCCTCTCTGTCCCCTCCCCCTGCATCCAGGCATTGGTGGCAGTGGAGGCCACATCCTGAGCTGTCCTGGGGCCCCTCTCCTTCCAGGAGCTCCCTCATGGTGGCCTTATCCAGTGTCATTCCAATGGCCACTTGCTGTGTCCACTCTGAGCCCCAGAGCCCTGATGCCAGCAACTCCTGACCTCTTCAGCAGTATCGCCCAGGGAATCCTGAGCTTTCCTCTCCACATCTTCCCTTGTGTACGGTTCCCTATCCTTCCAGGCCCAGGTGTCTTTGGCCTCATCATCCTCCCGCCCCATGGACCCAGCTGTCCATCCCATGCTCCTGCATGCCTTGGAGCTGCCTGTCCACACAGGTCAGTGCAGTCCTCTCAGGGCCCACTCAGCCCCATAGTTAGGGCCAGCACTCCCTAGGACCTCTGTCTTCTCCACCCTGAGAGAGCTGGTCCCTTGCCAGATGCTGTATAAAACAAGGGCCTTCAAAGGTCCCCATAAGTAGAATAGAGTGCTCATGCCTGGTCTTAGGAGGCTGAGGCAGGAGGGTGACACTTACAGGCAACCTGGGCTGCAGAGTGAGAAAGTGAAACAGTGGACAGTGGTGGAGCTTTGGGGGTCCAGCCCAGGTACCACAAAAGGAGGAAAGAGCAGCTCTCTGTGGCCCGCACCTCTGTATACAAATGCCCTGCTTGGCCTTGGGGGCTTCCCACAGCTCTGCAGATCACCAGGCCTGGACCCCACCCCACCTCCATCCCCACACCTTGGTACTCACTGTACCCAATGCCCAGGGTTCCCTGCCTGGCCTCTGCCCCCTGCTGTGCTCAGAGGCCACCTCCCTGGCCTGCCTGCTCCTCACACTTCTCCCTTTACCTTCCTTTTTTTCTTGGTAGCACTGGGCATTGAACTCAGGGCCTTTGTACTAAGCTCCACCCAAATCCCTTTTTATTTTTATTTTAAGAGTCTCTAGGGGCCAGGGAGATAGCTCAGTAGAATAAGCACTTGCTTGACAAGTGCAAGGGTCTGGGTTCAATCCCTGGTTCTACCAAAAAAAAAAAGTCTCACTTGGTCACTAAGTTGACCAAGTGGGGCTCACATTTGCAACCCTCCTGCTTCTGCCTCCCAGGGCAGTGGGATGACAGGCGTGCTCCACAGTGCCCTGGTCTCCTTTTTCATGCTCATCACTCCTCCAAGGGATGATGGTGATGCCTGTGTCACCTGTGAGGCAGGGCTCTGCCAAGTTTCTGTGGGGTGATCAGTGACAGTGGGGCTGGCCCCGAACACCCCTGTGCAGGACACCTCCCTTCCTTGTCACAGACTCTTAGCCCCTGAGATATCTCTGTGGCTGTAGGCTTCCTGGGTGTGGGTTTCTCATGATAGGAGTTTGGGGTCCCCAGAAGAGTCTGGAGTAGACACCCTTCTCCTGGCCCCCAAAGACCCCAAGCCCATCCTCCCTGTCTTGGCTCTTGCTCCCCAGGGATGCCTAGGGTCAGAGGTTAAGGCCACAGCATGGTTTCTGTCCCACAGACCCATGCTGGGTCTTACTCTGTGGACCAGCATGGCAAGGTGGCCTCTGTCCTTGCCCCCTTGGGGATGTGCCGTGCCATGGGAGCTTCATACTCAACAGGGCAGGCCGTAGCCACCCAGCTCTCCCTGTAATTTCCAGGCGAGCTTCTCTGGCCAGGTGGTGGCTTCAACAACAATCACAGTGACCCATGGGAATTCATTTCCGTGCATCTATCCCTGGAAGGGTCACCAAGCTATGCTTCCTGGGTTTGTCCTGCAGAAGGAGAAGAGGGCTGGTGCTCTTCCAGCTTGGCACCCTTCTACCTGGGGCAGCCTGGGCTCTGTGCATTGCCCCCCTGGGGAGAAACTGACACCACAGGGTGGCTAAGACAGGAAAACACCTGCAACAGTTCAAGCTAGCTGGGAGTCCTGGGTCAGGGCTCCACCCGGGCTTGAAACCCCAGCCAAAGCAGGCGAATAGCAGCCTAGGGCCACTTGTCCAGCCTGGGCCCGGTATGCTCTGCCCTAAAATGGCTTTGGCAGTGACAGGAAGAAAGCTCAAGTTTCCGTGGTCAGGAACGGTACTGATCCCTAACCCCATCCTCCAAGGCCACCAGACTTTTGCCCAAGACTAAAACAATGGTGGTTGCTGTGGCCCTGGTGCCGGCTCTGGTGAGAGAGCCAGCTGGTCGGGGACGTGGCTGCCGCACTCTCGGCTGCCTTTGGCAGCCAGACAAGGATTGTGTTTGGAGCAGATAGTTGGGGTGTTTGTTAGCACCCCATGTACAGGTGGGTAAACTGAGGTCCCAGTAGACAAGGAGACCCAGACCAGGCCAGACACCAGGGGCCCAGAATAGCCCCGATCCCCAGCAACTCCCTAGTTGCAGTGTTATTAAATCTAGAAGGGAAGTAGGAAACAGCCTATATATGGTGGCTGCCACCAGGTGAAAGACAGGAAATGGCCCCCACTTCCTGTAGGCACTCAGGAGGGCGGCCACAGACAGACAGATGCCACTGCTATCCAGCGGATGTCCCTTCTGCTTTCCCTCCCTGAGAAACAGCAGAGGCAACCCAGAGGGATGAAGCATACGCACAGGAAACCCAAGTCGGGTCCAGAGAGCAGGCTCACCTGCTCCTCCTCTGGATCCACCAGAAGCCCGAGATGGGGGTGGGGGACAGAGGCCTCCTCTCAGCGGGGTTCCCAGCCTGCTGCTGCTGGGCCTCCTCCAGGATGGGCTTGCGGAGGGCCCCCGCCACATCCAGGTGTGCTGGGGCTCACATGACTCCAAGCTGTCTCCGGTTTCTCCCCAAGGGCCAACTGGGCGGGGAGGTCTCGAGCCAGACCGGAGTCCCTGCTGCCTGGAATTAGCGTGCAGCAGCTGGCTGAGCAGGCCTGGAGCTGTGGCTGCTTCCTCGACAGCTTCCCCCCACTGCCCCCACCCTCCACCCTGTCCTCAGCCCGAGTGCATGCACGCACCTACTTACTCACGTTTTTCTGCCCTATTCTTGGCCTGAGGTCCTGGCGCCCACCCAGAGCTATCCTGCTGCCAGCCCAAGCCCCTCTCCTGTGTCCCTCATGCAGCTGGGGCCCAGCTACCCACTTTGGAGGCTGAGCCACCCTAGGATGCTCAGAACTTGGTGTTTCCCTTGTACAAGTTCTGCACCCCTCCGCCCTAGGATCTCTGTAGGACCATATACCAGCTCCCAACTGGGTGATTTGAGCAAGTCCCTCCCCCAGTGTCTTGCCCAGTCTGAAACCTGGCAGGAAAAGTATTCCACTGGGCTATGGGGGAGAGCCCAGCACAGTGCCTGGCATGCTGGAAGCAGTCAGCACCTCAGTTACCACCTTGATCCACAATTCCCAAGATCCCCAGGTAGATTCCCCAGCCTCCCAGACAGACACACATCTGCCCTGTCCACCCTCAGCCTTGGAGCTGTGGGGCACAGGCCAGGCCACACCAAGGTGAGGTGGTAGGACCAAGGGCATCCCTGCTGCAGTCAGGATCCGCTGGCCAGTGCCTCTGGGGATACTGTCCTTCCCTGCCCCCTACCACCCCTGCTAAGCACTCAGCAAGAGGTGTATGAAACCTGACCCAAGCCTGCCAGATAGCATCTCTGGGTACCAGCCTCCTTCTGACCCATGCATCCCCCCCCCCAGGTTTCTTATCCTGGAGGGTGCACAGGAGTTGTACCTTTGCTGGAGGATTAGTTCCCCAAGGTTCTGGGTATAAAGCTGCCTGTGCAGAGGTTGGTCGGAAGCGAGGACCAGTAGGCCCCCTGGACAGACAGACAACAGGCAGGGCAGTGGGTAGGAGGGCATCATGTTCTATGATTGCTTCTTCTTGGCTGCCTGCCAGCGTGAGTACCCACTGCCCAGCTGCAAGCCCTTTGTGGAAGACACAGATCCCCAACACTGCCTTAGCCCACTGAGCATAGGACACTGGAACAGGACACCTTGCTGCAGGCCATCAAGCCTTCTGGGACCACTGCTCTGTCTGGTGAAGCCAGAGTCACATCCAGGGAGGAGGCCCAGCACTGTGTCTTTCCCTGGCTGCCAGGCCCCTGGGGCAGGGACTGTTGGCTAAAGGGATAACATAGGTTCAGGACAAGGAGGCCTGGAGTATGCTTTCAGATGTTAGGGATCCTGTTCCCCCCTTCCCTGGCGGCCTCTGATGACATCTTTAAGGGACCATGGCCTGTCTGAGGCTGCCCTCAGCCCCAGCATATGTTCCAGGTAGGCTGGGGCTTGGGTACAGAGGTAGCTTGGTAGAGCTGACCTGGCAACCACTCCCCCACAGAAGGTGCCATGCGGGCCAGCGAGACTGTGTCAGAGGCCAGCCCAGGTGCCACAGCCAGCCAGACTGGAGTCCCCACCCAGGTGGTACAGCAGGTGCAGGGCACCCAGCAGGTAGGATGCAGCCTTCCCTGGGCAGCAGGCGGGGCGGGCGTGTGGGAGCCACCTGCTCACCTGTGCTTATCAAGATGCGCAGGGAGACTGTGTTGCTCAGAGGCTGTGCCTTCTGCCCTCCAGCGGCTCCTGGTCCAGAGTGTGCAGGCGAAGCCAGGCCACGTTTCCCCTCTCCAGCTCACCAACATCCAGGTGTCACAGCAGGTAAGGCCCTGCCTCCTGGCTACACCCTGACCTTGCATGGGGAACCAAGGCCCCTGAGGCTGTTTTAATGTCTTTTTTTTTTGCACTGAGCTATGTACTTAGTCCCTTTCTTTTTTTAATTTTTATTTTTCTTCAGTTTTTACTTTGAGGTAGTGTCTCAATAACTCACTGAGGGCCAGGGAGATAACTCAGCAGCATAAGCACCTTCCTGGCAAGCGCAAGGTCCCGAGTTCAATCCCCAGTACCGGAAAAAAAAAAAAAAAAAATCACTTGAGTTCCCCAGGCAGGGCCCAGACTTGCAGTGCTGCCTCAGACAGATCCCAGAGTGCTGGGATTAAGGCATGTGCCATGGCACCTGGCTTGAATGTGTCCTTGCTAGGAGACTGTCCCATTGAGGACACAACCCCATCCAGTGACTTCCTCTCCTCGAGGCTACCCAGGCACAAAACCTGGCTTTGCCACTTCCTGGCTCTAGGACTCGGACAAGGGCTCCTGCTGTCCTGAGCCCAGGTATCACCCGCTGTGAAGTGGGTTAGTGACTGCGCTGCACCTGGACTGATAGGTGTGAGCCCCGAGAATACAGCTTGGCACCCAGCCGTCTGGGTAATGGTACCCCTCTCCTGCCTGGCTCCAGGCTCTCCCCACACAGCGTCTGGTGGTGCAGAGTGCGGTCCCCGGTGGCAAGGCCAGCCAGGTCTCCTTGACAGTGCACGGAACCCAGCAAGTGCACTCCCCCCCAGAGGTAGGTGGGGCTTGCTGAACACCTTCCTGCTCCCGTGGGGTCTGCTTGTTCCTCCATAGCATACTGGGAGTCACCTGCTCAGCTCACTCTTGTGTCCCCACCCCAGCCCGAAAGGTGGTGGTTACTTGGCTGCCTGCCCTGTGTTCACTCTTGGCTAAGTAGCTGAGAGCTGTGGTCCCAGAGGACGGGGCTGCACCTTCCCAGGCCAAGGTAGTGCCCATAATTCCAGTTCAGGGAGCTGCATCCTGGGCACAGAGTGGGTGGTGTTTCTCCCTGGCAGCCCTTGGCCATGTGGTGGACTCTGGGCATCCACAGGCAGCAGCAAGAGTGTTGGAGGCAAGCAGGCCACTGGATGGGGTCAGTTGCCTTAGCTCAGCATGAACCCCATTGAATGAATACAGAGACTTAGAGTTGCATCTGGTGGGAGCCAGTCGGATGTCACCTCAGACCCTGCTATTGTCACTACCATAATCTTGCACATGTCCCACAGAAGAGCTCAGCAGGGCATGCTCAGCCTTCCCCTTGTCTGACCCCTTATCTCAGTCTGCTTCCCTATGATGAGGCAGCAGGAGGCCCCCTGAGCCACCTCTGAGCCTAGAGGGCAACTGGGCTCTTGCCAGAAGTAGGCATCTGGCCTGTTACCAGCCTAGATGGTCAGTACAGGGTTCCCAGCCAGCCCTGACCTGGATTCATGTGTCCTTCCTTGTAGCGGTCACCCGTACAGGCCAACAGCTCTGCAAACAAGACGGCTGCGACCCCCGCGGGCACAGTACCACAGCCGTTACAGGTCCATGGCGTCCAGCAGAGCGTCCCTGTTTCTCAAGAGGTGCCTGGCCAGGGTGGGCTGCAGCCAGAGCAGAGGGACCTGGTCAGGTGGCCTCTGGCTGATTCAAGTGGAGTAGATGGGTCCAGCCCCTGCCTGCCACCCACACCCCTGGCAGCCTCTCCACTTGGAAAGTGCAGACCAGGCCCCGGAGCTGCCTCTAGAGCGCACTGTAGCTGCTGCAGGCTCAGAACCTGGAAAGAAATGCCTAGGCCAAGACACTGTACCCCAACAGCTGGGGGAGCCAGAGCGCTGAGCCCCCAGCCGCAGTCCCCAGATTAGGCTAAAGAGGAAAGGGCTGTCTTCCTATAGTTGTTAGTGCTGGAGTTGGGGGGTTTCTGGCCCCTGAAGCAGATGGATCCACAGATGTCTGCCCAGGGCCAGAGCACCTTAGGACCTTAGAGTTGAGATCCAGTCCTAGTCCTGCCCTTAGGAAAGCCTGGCATTCCCACCAGGGGGGTCATCACAGCGAGGACTGTTGGCCCAGGCTAACCCCTGGCTTCCCCTGCACTCTTTCACTCCTCCCAAGCCTTAGGGGAGGGTATGGAGGGTGGCTCCAGTATTTGTGCACCTGGAAGTAGGTGAAGGGACCCTGAAGGCCCCTGTTCTGTTCTCCCTCGGCAGAAGAGGGCAGCCTTTTTCTTTAGAGCTGTTTGGAGCTGAGGATGGGTGCTTACCCAGGGCTTACTGCCCAACACTGTTGCCATGGTTACTGTAGCAGCACCTTTCCCTTTGCTCCTACCCTTTCCAGAGGTCAGTGGTCCAGGCCACCCCACAGGCATCCAAAGCTGGCCCAGTGCAGCAGCTGACCGTGCAGGGGCTCCAGCCAGTCCATGAGGTGTGTGTCTCCCATAATCCCACAGGTGGGCTAGGGCTTGGGGGTTGCAACCCCTGGCCATCAGGGAGGTAATAGCCCTGGGAATCCCCAGAGGCTAAGGCAGGTGGAGTTAAGCTTCTGGCTGTGGGCTGCTGGCCCCAACATGGCCTCTCCTCTCTCAGCACCCCGCAATTCAGAGCCCAGACTTTCCTGAGACCTGGGTTCCAATTCCACTTTCTGGCCTGGGGTGGTCAGGTTTTTCCTCTACCTCCCTCACTCCCTTCTGCCCTCTCTCCCACGTGCCTTACACCAGGTGGGATCTCCATCGGGTGGACCCAAGGCTGCCTGGTGACCCCCCAGTATCTCTGTTTGTCCTCCAGAGCTCAGGCAGGCAGTGCCCCGCTAGGAAGGCAGATCAGCGAGCACCCTGCGGCAAGCCCTACCCCGGGCCACCTGCAGAGCGGGTGGGCGCGCTGTCCCCACGCCTGCTTCTGCCGCCGCTGCACAGGGTGATGCTCGAGCCGCTGCCCGGGCTCCCAGCCCAGGCCAGCCCCGGCCAGAGGGTCAGGATCCAGAGAGTCCCCCAGGTGCTAGTGTTCGCCACAGCTGCCACGGCCCTCAAAGTAGGTGGCAGACACAGGGTGGGAGGGCGGGGTCCAGGCCTCAGGCTCCGCCCCTGCAGGGGGTGGGGGTGGGGTGGGGCAGGCAGCCCGGCCAACGTCCATCACAGGCTCTGGCCCCGCCCCTGGGCCCTGTGCGTCATTGCAGGCTCCGCCCCTACCTGTGCCAGGTGTCCAGGCCCCGCCCCTGGGCTCTGTCCACCATTCCAGCTCAGCCTGCTAGTCAAGCCCTACCCTGCTGATCCATAGAAGCACAGCCGCCTGACCTGATAGCTCTTCCTGACTCCCAAACCGGTTGTGCCCCTGGCTTAACCAGGAGGCCGTGGTCAGAGATCCCAACAATGTACTTTGCCAGCCAAAGGGAGAGCTGGGGAACCCAGCCTGACCCCTACTGCCCTTCCTCCTACCTAGGTGCAACAGCTCCAGCAGGTGCCCGTGTCACACGTGTATTCCAGCCAAGTGCAGTATGTGGAGGGCGGCGATGCCAGCTACACGGCCAGTGCCATGTAAGTGGGGAAGACAGGACCTGGTCCCCACCATTGGGTGCCCCACTCTTGTGGCCTTAGAGCCTCAGGTGACACCCACAGGGCAATGAAGAGCCCCAAGGGAGGGCCAGGCAGAGAAGACACAGCTGGGCAAGGCACTCTGAAGCATAGGGCTTGACACTCACGGGCCGGGACTTTCGGGGGAGGGTATAGGTAGGTAGGTAGGTAGGTAGATAGGTGCTTCAGTTTTTACAGGGTAACATCACACTGCTACACACTAGGGAACGTTAGGCAGTGGGCAGCAGTTCTTTCACTGCTGACCTCCAGCCCCACTGGCCACCATGACCTGTTTCCTCTCAGCAACACTCTGAAAATAGAAACTATCCCCTTTCTTTGTTCAGAAATAGAGGCTGCGCATTCCATGTTGTACTTCTCCCCCACGGATCTCACGCATTTCCCATTTGTCCCCATGAGCCCTGTTGCTCTAACCCCTGTGACACACAGGTGGTCCCTGTTCTGGTCCTGTGTACTCCCCAGTGTCATCCCAAAGTCCATGGCTCCTCTCCATACCACTGTCCCTGTCTGTCCTAGGTTGCTACAGTTTAGTAGAATTTTTGCTTGGTAATTTTTTTTTTCTTTTATCTGAGCCAACTGTGCTTGTGGGTACCCCCTACCAGAGCTGGATTAGCTCTGAGAGTAGCCCTGTCTTTGGGTCATGATACCCTGACAGACACAGAGGGTGGTCCTGGTGTCTGAGCTGTCACTGACTCATTTCTGAAGAGGGCTCACTGCCCCAGGACATCCCTATCTGATGCAGAACTGAGCCAGAGCCCGGCTGGCTCCTTCTGCCATCCCTGGAACTTCCACCTGTGCCTGCTACGCCTGTCCCATGGGAGGCACGCAGCTCGTTTGTCCCAGCTGGCCAACGCTCCGCTCCACTTGAGGTTCTTTGGGGCCAGTGTTGCAGTGAACTGTATTTTCTTTCCCCCCCTCTTGTTGGTCTTTTACGGGGTTCCCAGCCCTTGGGTCCCTACCCTGACTGAAACCGCTGACCCTGGGCCTCCATTCGTGCTCTGTGTAGGCTACATCAAGAGACACCATCATTTGTTCATGTAAGGAATAACCCACTAGAACAACTTTTCTATTCTTTCTATGGTGCTGAGCAACAAGCACCACTTTCACATGCCAGGCAGGTGCTCTGCGGAGCCACACCCCAGGCTGGAGGCTCCATTTTTGAGGCAAGAGTTGTATGTTGGGCCCTGTGGAGGGGTGAATTGGCTCTGCACAGGCCATGGGAGAAGAGGGTGCATGCCCAGCACTCCTGCTCTGGTCATGTGCTCTTGGTGTCCCTCTTTGTGGTTGATGGAATCCTCGGTGTTCCCTGACCAAACTCTGTGTCCAGTGTGTGGACAATGGAAACCATGCCTACACATATCCCACCAGTCTCCTTCAAGTCTGCCCTCCCTCTTTCAGGGATCTGCTCCAGGGGTTCTTCCTAGACAATCCCCAGTACATAGTAGGCTTGTGCATGCACGCATGCGTCCACCAGCACCAACACCACGTCCTGCCACCCCATCCCCACATTGCCAGGAATGGAACACAGGGCCTCACACATGCTAGGCAAGCGCTAAGTCGCATCATTGACCCTTTTGAAGTTTTTATTTTGAGGCAGGGTCTTGCTCATTGCCAGGCTATCCTCAGGTTTGTGGTCCTCCTGCCTCAGCCTCTGGAGTAGCTAGCACTGCAGGTGTTAAGGCTGGCAAGATTTTGTTTTTGTTTTGTGGTGCTAGTGGTCTTCTTTGGTTGGTTCTTGACTGAAGGAAGTGTGGGCTATTGCAAGTTGCCCAATGCTTCTATCTTGGTCTTCTCACTTCTGAAGGGGAAGAATGACTCCTGTGCCACACAGGGTTGGACTGATTATTCCATGAAAAGTTGCTCATGGGGCCGGCCAAATAGCTCAGTGGATTAAAGTGCCTGCAAGCAGTCACAAGGGCTGGGGATTTGATCCCCAGGCCTGCTGTGCCGGGTGCCTGCCATGCTGGCCCCACCCCTGGCGTGCTCTAAAACATTGATTGAGACTGGGCATGGTGGCGTGCACCTGTAATCTCAGCTCTTGGGAGGCTGTAAACAGGCAGATCACTACAAGTCTGATCTAGTAGTGAGACCCTGAACACCCTGTAGACCCTTCCCTAAAATACACACACAAAAAAAGTGTTGCTCACGAAGCCAGATGCAGTGCCACACATCTGTCAGGCCAGCACTTGAGAGGCTCAGTCAAGAGGATCACTTTGAGTTTGAGGCCAGTTTAGTCTGCATAGTGAATTCAAGGCCTATGCTACATAGTGAGACCCTGTCTCAAAAAAGGAAAAGAAAGAAAGAAAAGTTGCCCATCGAGCAGCTAGGCAGAGGCACGCAGGAGCCGCCCAGGGCTGCTGCATTGCCCCGACCACCCCTCCCCACAGGACTCCTGACAGGCTCCCATCTGGGTCACTCAGTTCTTACTGCTCTGACTGTCACCCCGCCGCCTCTACTCCCCCCCAGCCGCTCCAGCACCTACCCGTACTCCGAGACGCCACTGTACACGCAGACAACAGGCACCAGCTACT
Source organism: Ctenomys sociabilis (assembly GCA_004027165.1). Classification (NCBI taxonomy): domain Eukaryota; kingdom Metazoa; phylum Chordata; class Mammalia; order Rodentia; family Ctenomyidae; genus Ctenomys; species Ctenomys sociabilis. The sequence continues at coordinate 15,593 of PVKA01021703.1, forward strand.
ACGAGGCCGCGGGCACGGCTGCCCAGGTTAGCACGCCTGCCACCTCCCAGACCGTAGCCAGCAGCGGCTCTGTCCCCATGTATGCATCTGGCAGCCCGGTCGTCGCCAGCTCCACCAGCAGTGCTGGTGGGGCCAGCAGTGGTGCAGGAGGCAGTGGCGGCAGTGCAGGAGCTCCTGGCAGTGGCAGTGGCAGTGGGAACGGCAGTGGCAGCAGCGGTGGAGCAGGCACCTATGTGATCCAAGGCGGCTACATGCTGGGCAGCACCAGCCAGTCTTACTCCCACACCACCCGTGCCTCACCAGCCACCGTAAGTGCCAGCCAGGCCCCAGAGCAGGCATCAGGGAAGTGGGTGGGGAATGGGGGCCAGTGGCTAGTTCCTGGCGGTGGTCACTGGTCACCACCGGCAAGAGCACATGAAACTTGGTACTCAGCCCTCATAGGCTGACGGGATGAAACCTTCACCGTGTGGCTTCATGCAGGTGGCTCAGCCTCTCCAGGCACCTGCTGATCTGTGTGAAGCTTTTGCAGCAGTGCCCATCATTCATTCTGCTTGTAACTGACAGCAGAGGAGGGGTGGTAAGGGGAGGAGGCCCCACATCCTCCTCCTATCCTGGAGTGCCTGGGGATCACCTGGGCCCCGGCTTCCAGCCCCTCCCAGGCCATAGTGGGTCAGGACGTGAGTTCTGGCTGGCACCCTGATGCAGTGACTGGCCTGGCTCCTGTCTTTCTTTCCCTCTTCTTTTCTTCTGGTTTACTTTATAAAATACCAATCGTGACCCTCCTAGCTGATTTCTTGCTGTTGCAGGGTCCTCACTGCCTCAGAAACATGCTGCCTGAGCTAGGTGACAGGGCATTCTCTAATAAGGGACATAGGTGTTCTCTGGGATGTCCCAGGTGGCTCTGAGCTCTTGGATATGGCCAGGGCCACTGAGTGACTGAGGTTTTTGTTTTGTTTTTTAATTATTTATTTGGAAATGATAGATTCATAAGAAATAGCAGAAAAGGCACTGACACGCCAGAGACCTTTCACCTGGGTCATCCTTTCTATACCTACAGCACCTCAGGCAGGCCAGGAGATGGGCACTGGTCTCACATGTGACTTCTGTGTCCATTGGGTGGTGGTTCTTGGAAGACTGTTGCCACCACCAGGATGCAGAACCAAGGCTGGGGCACTATTGGGTGGCCTGCCTGGCATGTGTGAGTGTGAGAACTGGGTTCTTTCCTTAGCACTAGGAAAAAAAAAAAAAAAGAAAGAAAGAAAGAAAGAGACGTATATTAGGGCCAGCCAAATAACTCAGCGGATTAAAGTGCCTGCTAAGGCAGATGCAGAGCCAGGTAGTCAATCCCCAGATCTGTCATGCCAGCCCCACCCCCAGGAGGCACTGAGACAGTGATTGAGACTGGGCACACACCTGTAATCCTGGCACTTGGGAGGCTGTAAACAGGAGGATCACTATGGGTCTGGGTCCGATCTACACAGTGAGACCCTGTAGGCCCTGTAGACCCTGTCCTAAATAAAAAGAGAGGAAGAAAAAAAAAAGTATCCCTCTCACTCTTGCTTCCCATCTTTATAATGTTGCCATTTCAAAAATGTTCTGTAGTTGGGTGTGTGGTATTGCATGCCTGAAATTCCAGCACTTGAGGGGCTGAGGCAGGAGTGTTCCAAGAGTTCAAAGCTAAGCTGGGCCATCTAGTGAGTTCAAATCCAGTCTGAACTATATAGCGAAACCCTGTCTTCAAAAAACATATAGATAGCCCAATAGCATAAGTGCCTGCCTAGTAAGGGCAAAGTCCTGAGTTTAATCCCTGGTACCAAAAAAAAAAGTTCTACAGATGGGGTCACACCCTTGATGTTGGCAGTTTTTTCCCATTCTGCATAAATTAACATAATTTTTCTTTTTTCTTTTTTTTTTTTTTTTTTTTTTTTTTTGGTACTGGATATGGAACCCAGAGTCTTCACACTGAAATACATCAGTAGCCCAGGCTGGCTTAAACTTCTGATCCTCCTGCCTCAGCCTCCCAGGTCCCCAGATTGCAGTCATGCACCACCATGTTTGGGTGTAAATTTGTATTGAAATAGCTGTATGTTGGGAGATCTAGAAATTGTACACAATATAAGAGGGCATGGGTGCATTTGCCAGGGAGGACAGGACGCAGCACACACCCAGTGGAGTGGTGGTGAGGGTCCTGATGGGAAGTGGCTACAGTGTTGATGGTGCTTCGCTGCCCCCTGCCCCTGCTCTTCAGGTCCAGTGGCTCTTAGACAACTATGAGACTGCCGAGGGTGTGAGCCTGCCCCGCAGCACCCTCTACTGCCACTACCTGCTGCACTGCCAGGAGCAGAAGCTGGAGCCTGTTAATGCTGCCTCCTTCGGCAAGCTCATCCGCTCCGTCTTCATGGGTCTGCGCACACGTCGCCTTGGCACCAGGTAGGGCCACCCCCCCTGTCCTCCAGGACTACCCCAGCCCCAAGCTGTCTAGGGCTTCAAGTCCTCTCTCTGATGTGCCCGTGTTCTTACTCCAGGGGCTTTGCACAGAATGTACCCTCAGCCTGTGCTCTTTCCCTGGTTACTCAGTCCATACCAGCTCATTTTTTTTTCCCCCTGCAGTACCAGGGATTGAACTCGGGACCTTGCAGGCAGGCAGGCAGGCACTTATGCCACTGAGCTTTCATGCTGCTTATTTCGCCTCTGTTTTGAACCCTCATGCTATCAGGGCTGCACAGTCGGTGCTTAGTCGGGGCCTGTGGGTCAGTGGGTTTCCAGCCCCAGAGTTCATCTTTTCTCACTCTGTGAACCCCAGCACCCTCACTTACCCGGTTTATCCCCCACTTCCGGTTCCCAGATGCATTACACCCTTTGTTCATCATTTATTCGTTCATTCATTCATCTTGGGCAGAGTCCTGGACCTCTGTGGGCCGTGACTTATGTCATGTGGGGTATTAGGAGTATCCTTCACTGGGGGTACAGGGGGGTGGGTGTCGGGCAGGCTGGCTCCCATGGACATACTAGCCAGGTGCATGCTCCACAGTAGAATTGTCAGTGAGCCCTGAAATGGTCCCTGGCTTCTCCTTGAGCTCACTTTCCAGGAAGAGTTGCAGAGTCAAGCCACAGGGCCCCACCTGGTCTTCATCCCCACCTCTTCCTTCTCCAGGGGCAACTCTAAGTACCACTACTACGGTCTGCGAATTAAGGCCAGTTCACCCCTGCTGCGACTCATGGAGGACCAGCAGCACATGGCCATGCGCGGTCAGCCCTTCTCCCAGAAGCAGAGGTAGGGGCAGCAGGGAGTGGAGTACCCTGGGCCATGCCCTGCCCCAGTCTGGTGCTAGCTGCCCCCACTCCTGCCCCTACAGGCTCAAACCCATCCAGAAGATGGAGGGCATGACCAACGGTGTGGCTGTGGGTCAACAGCAACCCGCGGGGCTGTCAGACATCAGTGCACAGGTGCAGCAGTACCAGCAGTTCCTGGGTGAGCGCCAGTTGGGGGTGCTGCACGCAGACGGCTCTCAAGAGAGGCAGGAAGTATCCAAGGGGGTGGACAGGAGAGCACTGTCAAGCACAGGGCGTTTCTGCCTCCTGCAGCTCACCTGTCCTGTGGCCCACAGCTCCCTGGGGCACTGAGGTAGGGATGGGAGGAGACACTTGGAGTAGAACAGAGGGTGTGGGGTGACTCCAGGCCTAGCCCCCTCAGGGTATACGGGGTCCCAGAGGTTCCTAGGCCTTGAGGGCGAAGATGCCTGTACCAACTGTCCCACTTCCCCAGGGCTGGTGCAGGGCTTTCATGTAGCGGGTGAGCCAGGCTGGTATTCTTTATCCTGGGAGTGGGGGTCATGGTCCTCGTCCCACCCTCCACATGTGGGGGACTTCTGCTGGGTGGGATCCTAGAGGGAGACAGCTGAACCAGCAGGTGGAAGATGAAGGTCTCACAGTGCCCTCACCCCTAGATGCTTCCCGGAGCCTCCCTGACTTTATGGAGCTTGACCTCCAGGGCAAAGTGCTACCAGAGGGTGTTGGACCTGGGGACATCAAGGCTTTCCAGGTCCTATACCGGGAACACTGTGAGGTAGGATGGGGGGGTTGCAGCAAGGGAGTGGGCTATAGGGCTTGGCCCTACTGGGGGAGGCCCAGGCAGCTGTCCTTGGCCCTTAGCACATGGTCTCCTTTCTAGGCCATCGTGGATGTCATGGTCAACCTGCAGTTCACACTGGTAGAGACACTGTGGAAGACTTTCTGGAGGTACAACCACAGCCAGCCCAGCGAGGCGCCACCACTGGCCGTGTGAGTCCATGGGCTGCCCTGCCATCCATGGGGCCACATGCTCTTGACATTGAGTGTGCCTGTGTATCCACTGATGCTAGGCCCTGCTTGGGGGGGTAGGTGCAGGGTCCCCACCCGAGCCCTGTGGCCTTGGGCCTGCAGGAGGTGGGAGCAGCAATCTGACTCCTGAGTGGCAGCATGTGTGGGTGCCTGTGTCCTTCTGACCCTGGGTGTAGGACCTTGGAGCCCTCATGTGACCTTGGGGTTTGGGGCATGCTCCCAGGCATGACGAGGCCGAGAAGCGGCTACCCAAGGCCAGTCTGGTGCTCCTTTCCAAGTTCGAGCCCGTGCTCCAGTGGACCAAGCACTGTGACAACGTGTTGTACCAGGGCCTGGTGGAGATCCTCATCCCTGACGTGCTTCGGCCCATCCCCAGTGAGTGCTCAGCCACCCCTCCACTCCCATGTACCACCACCCACCCTGACCACCCCCTGCCACCCACAGGTGCCTTGACCCAAGCGATCCGGAACTTCGCCAAGAGCCTGGAGAGCTGGCTCACCCATGCCATGATGAACATCCCTGAGGAGATGGTGAGGGTGAAGGTGAGGCAAGAGGGCGGTACCTCCCAAGTGTCCCCAGATGACAGGCATACAGCCAGATGACAGGCTGTGGACTGCAGAGCTGCAGAGAACACTCTGATGATTTGTCTTACAAAGCAAATTCCTTGGTATGCATTTCTGAAATGCCTGCACCACCCTGCATTGTCTCTTTAAGTATTCAGCAGTAAATAAAACTTGTTAGGTGACTATGATTCCTGGGCCATGTGCATGCGAGGCAAACACTGTACCACTGAGTTGTACCCCTAAATTCCTATCCCAAAATGAGTGTTTTAGGAGGCACTCCTAGGTAAGCAGAATACAGGGCAGGTGGGTAAAGGAGAGAAGTTGGGTACAGAAGAACTAACAAGACTCATAAATTAATTTGTTCTTTCAATATGTGATTATTGAGCACCTACTGGATGCCCAGCGTGGTTCTCAGCTCTGGAAAGACAATAATGAACAAGAAGAACAAAATTCCTGCACCCTTGCGGCTGACACTGAGGTGTGCAGTAATAAAGGCAATGTAGAAATTCATCAAAGAGCTCCATATGTTCTGTTCTTTCATTAAAAGTAATAATAGCGCCGGGTAGGTGTGGTGGCACACACCTGCCATCAGCACTCTGAGAGTCTCAGGCAGAAGTATCCAAGTTCCAGCCCAACTTGGACAACTTAGCTTAGGGAGACCCTCTTTTTAAAAAAATAATGAACTAAAATGTGAAATAAAGGCTGGGGTATAGCTCAGCCTGGAGTCCCTAGGTTCAATCCCAGTGATCATCAAATTGTGAGCTGGGTATGATCAGCAGTAGAGCCCTTGCTTAACATGCTCGTGCTTCTTGAGTTCCATCCCTGGCACTACAAAAATAGCAGCAGTGCTGGTAAATAGGTTTTACACACCCATGAAGTGGATCCCAACATCTGACAGGCCCAACCCCTTGGCCACCCAAGCAAAGCTGCAAGGCACAACCTTCCAATTGTAAGGGACCTGGAGGCTTTGAGGGGATTGCAGCGAGAGAAGCCAGGCCTGGGCCAGTGATTCTGCCCTATAGCTGGGGTCCCATGCAGGTGGCAGCAGCTGGCGCTTTTGCGCAGACCCTGCGGCGCTACACATCCCTCAACCACCTGGCGCAGGCTGCACGCGCTGTGCTGCAAAACACAGCGCAGATCAACCAGATGCTCAGCGACCTCAACCGTGTGGACTTCGCCAATGTGCAGGTGAGTAGAGCAGGGCTTGGCGCCGGTTGGCGAGTGGGGCAGAGCCTGAGCCAGGACCCCATCTTTCTTCCCCAGGAGCAGGCCTCCTGGGTGTGCCGCTGTGAGGACCGTGTAGTGCAGCGCCTGGAGCAGGACTTCAAGGTGACGCTGCAGCAGCAGAACTCACTGGAGCAGTGGGCAGCCTGGCTGGATGGCGTTGTCAGCCAGGTGCTCAAGCCCTACCAAGGCAGCTCCGGCTTCCCCAAAGCTGCGAAACTCTTCCTTCTCAAGTGGTCCTTCTACAGGTGAGCTTGCCCAGCAGGGAGGGGCAGGACCAAAGGAGGCCCCATCCCAGGGGAAGGCCAACTGGTGAAGCCTGAAGCACCCCACTGTGGGTGGGGCCAAGAAGCCCCACCTCCAGCCTTGCGTGGTGGCGCAGGCCTGTAATCCCAGCATTTGGGAGGCTGAGGCAGGAGGATTGTTGTGAGTCAGAGACCAGCTTGAGCTACAAAGTGAGCTTAAGGCCAGCCTGAACTGACCCTGTCTCAAAAAGATTAAAAAAAAAAAAAGAAGCCCTGCTTCCACTAGAGGGGCATGGACCAGTACCAGAATAGGCTCCTCCCAGTGATGGGTGGGCCTACTAGAGGCCCCACCTCCCCTCAAACGGGCGCTGTGCAGGGGCAGCAAAGCTCCTCCTTGAGGTGGCTAGGAGGTACTCTAGAAGGCCCCACCCCCAGAGGCTGGCTAGTTGCTGTCTGGGCTAGACTACTGAGGGAAACCAGTTACGTACCCCGCGAGGAAGTGGGGCAAGGACCGGCTGGATTAACAGCTCTTTTGGTGCCTACAGCTCCATGGTGATCCGGGACCTGACCCTGCGCAGTGCCGCCAGCTTCGGCTCCTTCCACCTTATCCGGCTTTTGTATGATGAGTACATGTACTACCTGATTGAGCACCGCGTGGCACAGGCCAAGGGCGAGACCCCGATTGCTGTCATGGGCGAGGTGTGTGGGGGCATGGGTGCGGGGGGCGTGGCGCTGCTTGTGGCAGGCCGTCACCTGTGCTCTTGTCCCCGCAGTTCGCCAACCTGGCCACCTCGCTGAATCCCCTGGACACAGACAAAGGTAGGTGAGGCAGGTCCTCAACAGGGGGCACTGGGTTGCAGGGGGTAGCAGGGTTGGGGTGTGGGCGCTGGCCTCGCCCTAAGCGGTCTGATCCATGTGCCCCAGACGAAGAGGAGGAGGAAGAGGAGGAAAGTGAGGACGAGCTGCCGCAGGACATCTCTCTGGCAGCCGATGGTGAATCGACTGCGCTGGGCCCAGAGGCACTGGAGCCACCGGCCAAGCTGGCGCGCACAGACACACGTGGCCTCTTTGTGCAGGCGCTGCCGTCCAGCTAAACTGCCTGCGGGTGCCTGTGCTACCAGGCGGCACAATCACGGGGCCGGGGGCGCCACCATTGCAGACTGACCCGATCCACGTGCCTTAAGGAACCCCGGTGCCCAGGCAGCCCTCCGGCCTGCCCCCAGGTCGCAGCACCCCAGCCTGCCCCACCAGCCTCCTGGGCAGCAGGCAGGCCCTACCCGCAGAACATTTAACTTATTCTGCTCACTGGCTTTGCACAGCTGCCTGGGTGCCTGACCCGGCGGGCGGCCCAGGGCTGCAGCCCGGAACCCTTCCCCAGCCCCCCACTGCTTCTCCCCTTCGGTATAAGTGCAATTAAAGCTGTGGGCGTAGTGTTTTCTCCCGGGCTGGGCCCCTACTCCCTCCTCACCCCACAACCTGAGAGAGGTGGCCAGTCTTGGCCTCCCCGTCCAAAGAAGCGAGGTGTGGGGTGGAGGTGCCCAGTTCTACTTAGAGGAGCTTAGGATGCCAGGCCCAGAGACCTGCACTCCCGTCCGTGGACCCTGACTATTGTGCGATTTGTGAGCCGCCTGAGCGGAATCGGTAACTTGTTGGGTTTTTTTCCAACCATCATGGCCTTATCTGTTCCAGTTTTCTCAGTGTTTTCAACCTGTGAGATAGATGTTTATGGCAAGAGAAAAAAAACAAAAAAAAAAAAAACCACAAAAATAGGAAAATCTAACCTATTGTATAAAGATCACTATTTTGTGTGCTCCGCGTGTTACAGCTTTTGGGGTGGCCCTGCCCGCTGCCCCATGCCACGGGGCCTCCCTCTCCCAGCGGTGAAAGTGTCCACGCGTGTGGTAGTTTAGTGTGCTGAGCTGTTTTCTACCTTTTGTAGTCTTTCTTAAAACAATAAATTCCGCTGTGATAATTGTCTGCTGCTGCCTCCCCAAGCATGGTGCAGGATTTGGGCTGGGGGATCCAGTGGCCCTGCACTGTAGTGATGGGATTTCAGGCAGTTCGGAAATAAAGCATTTATTAAATGAAGGACAAAGTGGGTGGCCACGGGTTCCCCTCCGTGGTGCAGTGATGCCGGGTAGGCAGAGGAGAGGGGGCTGGGACCATTCAATTCTTTGAGGTCCCACCAGCTCCTGTGCCCAGAAAAGGGGCAAATGCACAGGCTAGGCCCGTCTATGCCCACTGCGGGAAGGTGGCCACTCCAGGCTGGGAGGGAGTCAGTCTCCCTCCTCTGCCCCCTCCCAACTTAAATAGGCATAAATAAAAGTGTCCAGACTCTCCAGCTGCCAGGCTGGCCACTGAGCCCTTCGTGCAGCCCAACACTATTGCCACCACTGTGGGCCACCAGCCGGGCGGAGGCCAGCACAGGGCCGGCCAGCTCCGGCCTCGGAGGTAGTTGGCGTCAGTGTCTGGGCAGCTGGGCCCTCACAGCACAATCCACGTGTACCGCTCACTGTCTGCCAGCACCTTCAGCGAGCACCCTGTGGGGAAGAGACTCAGCCATGAACCAATGCCTTGCCACCCAACTATGAAGGGTCAGGGGATAGGTTTAAGAAGGCACCCTGCTGCAGCCTCTGCCTCTAGACCCCCAGAAATATCTCCTGGGTGGAGGCTCTGGGGCCCCCCTCAACCCTACAGGTTCCCAAAACCCTACCTTTGTGCAGTGACTCGTTGGTCATCCTGTTCACATAACGGCCACTGCTCTCTGGCACCAGCCACTTCATGACCATGTCCACGCAGCCCTTGCGGTACGAGCTCCAGACACTGCCACTGCAGGGATCTGAGAATGAGTGGCTCTGGTGGCTTTGCTGCCCATCCCTCAGGCCCGTCCCTGGCCCACCTGCCTCACCTCGTCTGCCCCTTGACCTCAATGAGTTTGCCCACATTAACTGTCTCAAAAATGCCAGTGTTGAGGTCCCATGCCACCTTGAGGCTGGTGTGATAGGTCTTTGGTCTGCAGTAGGAGTGGGAGGGAGAGAGGACAATGGGGATGCCAGTGGGTCCAGCAGGAAGGACCTAAGCTTTAGCAAGGGTGCAGTGCAGTCACAGAGGCTCCCACCCACTCACCGAGGCTGGCCTTCCGCAGTAGGGGATGGGAAGGCCAGGAGCAGCAGGCCGATGTTGATGAGGACCTGGTTGGTCTCTGGACAGACCTGGGTATGCACAGAACAGCTGTGGAGGTTGACCCCCTAGCTCAGGAAGGTGACCCCCAGCTCAGGTGGTTCTGCCCAACCATCCACCCCACCTCCAGAATGACGATGTCGTAGTCACTGAAAGAGCAGAATTGGTGGCCCCAGGTGGCATCATGGCGGATGACCTCGTTGATGACATACTCGAAATCCAATGTGAGCTGCTCCACTGTAAGGTACTGGCTCTGGGAAGGCAGAGGGGGGACAATCATGCTACCACCGTTGTAGGCCAACGCCCTTGACTTCCTGGCACCCCACACACCTGGAAAGCAGTCTGCTCCCGCATGGGACGCAGGTTGCGGCCTCGGAGGTCAGTGACCACGAAGGGCAGAGAGATCTTGTCATCCTCGAACTCTGGGGAGGTAGGAGGTGGAGAGTGGGGGAGGTGGAGACCCCAGGGTGCCTCTGCCTCCCTGCTCCAGGCCCTGCTCACTCACCATCCTCAGGATCTGTCCTTTCACTGGACTCTAGCACATAGTATAGCTTGGTGTAGTTGACATAGCCAGGCTCCGGGGCGGGTGCCAGGGCAGGACTGTCCCTGGACACCGCTTCACTGCAGAAGCTTGGGGCCTCTGAGGATGAACGGCAGCGGCTGCTTGAGGGTCCAGGGCAGGGCGGCAGCCGGGTGTCCTCAGAAGTCCCACCTTTGGCCTCCTTGGCCCTGCGGAAGATGTCGGCTACGAACTCCTTGGCTCTGGCGATGGCAGGCGAGGGCTCAGAGGTCCCAGAGGACCGGGCTGGGGCCACCTCGGGGCAGAGGTTAGGGAGGGTGGGGGGTGCCTCTGGGCTTTGGGGCCCTGGGGGACTGGGTGGGGGTGGTGGGGAGGCTGTGTGGTCATACAGGATCTGACAGAAGCCACTGTCACCTGCAACAGGAGAGACAGAGACTTGGTACTGGGCTTCAGTGCAAAATGAGCTGACCTACACCACTGTCCCCATGGAGGCCTAGCATCTGACCGAAGAACTTTCCAGACTCACAGGCCAAGATCTAAGCATCTCATCAGGATGTGAGGGTGATACACACGTGTGTGTGCACACAACCATGTGCACACAAGCACAGGCATATTTATCCAACCCCCCCTTTTCTTTTCATCCTGGGGTTGAACCCAGGGCTTTCACACCAAACTACACCCCAGCCCCTTTTTTATGTTTATTTTGAGACAAAGTCTCAACTAGGTTGAGTCACTAAGTTGTCCAGGCTAGTCTGGTATTTGCAATCCTCCTACTTCAGGCTATCAGAGCGCTGAGATGACAGGTGTGTGCTGCCATGCCTGGCTCAAACCTCAACCTAGAGCATCTGTTGTGTTCTACAGTGAGGACTGAGCCTGAGGGAGACTCCCAGAGACCCCAGCCTTGGGCAGCTGTCAAGTGGGAGAGGCCACAGCGGGAAGCTGCAGTTTGCCAGCCAGCCAGCCAGCACTGCGCCTAGAAGCAGCCCTCTGTGAAGTCCCCGGCAGGTGAGAGCTCAACACCAGTGGCCAAGATTACTGTTGCCTGGACCTGGAGCTGAATCATCTTTCCTGACAGGTCTGATGGCCGAGAGGGCAAGCTCCTCTTCCTGAGGCCTGGCAGAGAGGGACTTGCTGGTTCTCAGGCTCAGTTACATACACTGACACTGCGCTTCAACCCTCCTTTCCCCAGGAGCAACCACCTTAATGGAATTTACATGGATGCATTTTGCTGGAATGTGGTGATGCACACCTGTAATCCCAGCCACTTGGGAGGCTGAGGCAGGAAGGATTGCAAGTTCAAGCCCAGAACTGGCAACTGAGCAACTCAGGAGAGCCTATGTCAAAGTAAGAAAGACCTGTGGGTTTAGCTCAATATGAAGGCACTGGTGCAGATTCAATCTCCAGTACCACACACAAACACACACACACACACACACACACACACAGATGTGTTTTGATGTAGCCAAGTTCTTACAAAATTAAAGTGTCTATTTACCATGTATGTGGCTGTACCTGATTAGGGACTGCCTTGGTTCCTGTCTGCACAGCTCTGCTATCTACTCTGTGGTGTGCTCCGTGGGACTCCCACTAGCGACCAACCAGACATCCCGGCCACCTCCCACCTCCTCAGTCCTCAGGGAACACCACTAGGTGGTCCCAACTCCCCCTCCTCGGGCAGGTCATCCACCTAGTTCCTCATACGCTACTATGTTGGGGGGCACCTTATGATTCTCACTCACATTTGTCTGATATCAGAGATGTGTAACAGTAATGCATCTATGTACAGTCCCCAAGACAGCCAATTCATGCGTAATAATGCTTGGACAATGAGGGCTATTTATGCTGCAGTATCCCCAGCCCTTTCTACATTCTTAACTTTGAGATAGGCTCTTGCTAAACGAACCCCCAAGGCTGGGCTTGGACTTGGCTTCCTCCTGCCTCAGCATCCTGGAATGACAGATGTGCACCACTGGCCCAGCTTGGATCTCTATTTCCTGTTTGCTCCAAGAATTCTCCCAGAGTGTTTTTGGGTGCAGAATTTGTTCATCCCAAGATAATGCAGATTACAGTCCTAACCTTGCCCCCAAAGTCTGCCACGGAACATCTCACTTTTATTATTTTCACATTGCTCCAGTGTATTGACAGTCTGGAATCAAATCCCATTGTTCTACATATATGGCATTCTGCTTGTAGTAACAGCATTTCACTGCACAAAATACCGTGATTTTTAATACATACACACATGCACGCACATACTCTTTCTCAGTTACTGAAAGTTAAATGAAAGTTAGAGGCCGAGGAGATGGCTCAGTGGAATAAGCACTTCCCTGGCAAGTGCAAGGGCCTGAGTTCAATCCCTGGTTCCACCAAAAAAAAAAAAAAAAAAAAGAAAGAAAGTTGGCAGCAGGCTGACTGATTTCTAAATGAACCAGAAATAGGCTTAAGGGACAGTACTGTTCTGCTTTTCCAGCCAGGTAGCTTCTAGCCACATGTGGCTATGTAAACTATAAGCAACCACAATGACACAGAATCAGCATCTCAGTTCCCGGGTCACGTGAGCCATCACAGTGCCCGCTGGATGCCACTGGGGATGCACAGCCAGAGGACAGAGCTTCCCAGGGCCAGGCGGGCCAGGCCTACCTGCTGAGTGCACGGAGACAGCGCAGGCCACCAGGGAGTAGCTGGTGTTCAGGAGCACCACCTGGTCTTTCTTGAGCTGGAAGGCGGGCTGGAAGGTAGGGAACGGGTAGACCACCTGGTACTTGGTATGCAGCATGAAGCCGTGTCGTAGGCACTGTGCACTCGGGTCGCCTGGGTGCGCCCGGCTGGCGTCCTGGCAGGCAGCGCAGCGGCCAGATGGCGGCACGGCTACAGTGCTGATGTAGATGTCCCGGTGGTTCTCGTCACTCATCATCATCATGTTCATGAGCATGCCGTTGGGTGAACGGGTGCTGGGGGCCAGTACAGTCTGCTCAGTCGCGGCGGCCTGCCCAGCCCATCCACCACCTCTGCCCCCCTGTCTCCTGCCTCACTTGAAGCCAAAGACGATGACCTTTGAGGAGTCACTGGGCCACTCACACACAGTTAGGTACAGGTCGCTATAGATCTCCTCATCCTGGAAGAGCCGCACCTGCCGGACCTAAGCAGCACGGTCATGAGTTCAGAGTCAGAGGTCAGGACGGGCCAAGACACCGGGGCACCCCAGCCTTCCCCCAGCTCAGGCAGGCAGCATTCCTCACAGTGGGAAACGGGCCAGTCCCAAGCCAGTGCACAGCCAATGGGAGCCCTGCAGATGGGGCAGCCCCATGGGGGGTATGCTGGGTCCAAGTCCCGTCCCCCTTGATTGAGCTGGCACTGCTGTGAGCAGGAGTGTGAACAGAGGCATCAGCACCCAGCTGAGGTCGGGTGAGAGGTCAAAGTTAAAGCTAGGGTGGCAGCCTGTGTGTTCCTCATAGAGCTGTCTGCCACATAACACACAATGAGGACACCACAGATTTCTCTTTTTGGGGGGTCAGTGCTTGGGGTTGAACCTAGAGGGTCTTCACAATTAACTCCATTCTCACCTCTTTTTTCTATTTTGAGACCAGGTCTTGATAACTCACTAATTGGTCCAGGCTGGGTTCAAACTTGCTATCCTCCTGCCTCAGCCTCCCAGATAGCACAGTCTTCCAATGCTAACTTGAACCTAGTGAAATTACTACTATTTACCCATGTGGAACTAGATGGTACCCATCTGGCAATTTCATATGGTTCAACCTAACATCCTGGGATATTCCACCCAGGAGCGGGTTTGAGGCTTGTGGGACTGTGGCCTGCCAGGGTAAACTGTGAGCCTCAGGAAGGCCTGGTCCTACCAGCTTCAGTTTGCTGTGTACGTTGAACTCCCACCAGTAGAGGTGGTAGATGTAGAAGGAGAAATCATCATCTCCACTGCTGCTGGTGTAGGACAGCACATAGCGACCACACTTGGAAAAACCCAGGAAGATGTGTCTGGGAGATACGGAGAAGGGTCAGGTCAGGGCAGGCCCCAGACCCCTAACCCCCACCACCACCACAAAGCTGCCCGGCCTCACCCTGCATAGAGGAAATCCTCATCTACAATGTTCTTGAGCGACACGCAGACCCTCGGTGGCAGCTTCCGGAAGAGGCGAGGCGAAAGCTGCCCACTGATCTGGGAAGGGGTGGCTGGGCTCCTCAGGCACCCATCTTGGGAGGACACCTGCAGCTCCCAGCCCCTCACCACACAGAGAGGGACAGCAGCACACACCAGGCAGCCAGCCCGGCACATAAGCCAGTTCCCGGCCTACCACCATGGCCCCAGCTATGGCTGGGAGGACCAAGTGGAATACATAGGAGACATGGACTCCAGGTAGACCACCCTCCATCAGCATTCCACACCCTGTAGGCTCAGCGTCCCTCCTGCCCAAGCCCAGCATTGCCCACCTCTGGATGGCTCCTCAGAAACCCTAGCAATTGTGGGTTACCTGAGTCTCTCCTGGAAAGCTACTAGGGGGACACTATGCTGTAAGTGTCCTTTATCCAAAGGAGGCCAAGATCAGGGATGTTCTCACTTGTCCTCAAACGCCAGCCTACAAGGGACCCCTTGGGGCAGCTATGCCTTAGCTGGGACCCCACTGTGCTCCAGCCCATTCAATTCCTGCTTAACTCCCCCTTCTCAAATGCCACCTTCCAGCAAACTCCTACATCCCCAAAATGCCTTCACAGCAGGATGTGTCCCTCCAGGGACACCCTGGGGTATAAAGGCCACCTAAGTCTCACTACCTGGCAAACAGGAGATTGTCCTGTTTTGGATCTGATGGAGACCAAGGGGACAGGGGTGCCTGTCCTCAGGGGCATCCCAGTCTGATGGAAAAGACACAATCCCAACCCTGCCAGCTCCCTGGCTGAAGGCAGAGACTAACTACTTAGTGAGGTCTCCTCCGTTGAGGAGCCTCAGCCATTCCCTCACCAGGCTGTAGGCCTCACAGAAGAGGTTCGATCCCCGTCCAAGGAAATAGTTTCGCCCCAGCTGCTGCCCCACTAGCAGGAGACTTCCACCCCTGGGTCCCCCACCCAGCCCCCCACCAGTCGGGGGAAGACATTCGCGGGCTCTGCGGCTGATGGAGACACTGCCTGTATCGGGGACGACCTGGCCCTACCCAGAGAGACACTTCCATTCAATGGAAGAGGAGGCCTAGGCTGAGGACCTCTCAGCTCAGAGGCCTTCAGAGAAGCCCGAAGGCGGTGGGCATTGCAAAGGCGGCGGGAAGGCTGCATCACTGAGGGGCAGGGGGAGTAGGCCTTTCAAAACTGGGTCCAAACCCGGATCGCCACCCTCCTCCTGATCATCCCTCAGCGGCCTGGGAGTCCCTCGCCTCCAGCTCTTTCCTTGGAGCCCCCCGCCTGTTCTCGCGGCCCCTCGCAGGCCGGCCCCGCCCTGCCCTCTCCCCAGCCCCCTTCCCGGGCCCCGCCCCCAACCCCTCACCCCGCGAACGCCCGCCCTCCCTCCTCCGCCTCCTGCGTCCCTCCTCCCACTCTCCCAGCGCGCTCCTCCCAGACTCCAGCCCTCACCTTGACCCGCTCCAACTGCTTGAGGACGTGCTCCCGCCGCCGCCCCGCTGCTCGCTTCCCCCCGGCTCCCCCGGGGCCGCCGCCGCCGCTCCCGGCCCCGCTGTTCCGCTCCGATTTCGAGCTGGGCGCCATTTTCACCCCCTCCCTCCACTTCCGGAGCAACCGGCCCCTTCGCCCCACCCCCGCCACCTCCTGATTGGCCCTTTTCCGGGACGGCCGACCGCGGGTTGGGCGAAGACCTGAGCGCGGAACCCCTTCCCGCTACGCTTGTCCATCAAAGCCTTCACGACTCTTGATTGGTAGCGATGGTAACAGCTTCGACAGTCTGTCGCCTTATTCCCGCCTTACATTAAAGATGAACCAGTCATAAGCTCCGTTTGCTCTTCTGGTCCCAAAATTTTTACCCGATAGTCGAACATTCCTGTCTTTCTCAGCATTGTCACGCCCTCCTGTGGCTGGTGGGTTTCCATGGAGACCGCAGGCGGTCCAGGCCTTGTGGGAGGGACGAAGGGAACCTGCGATCCAGAAGGGCCGGAATCATCAGCCCAGAGTTCTGGCCCGATGGGCAGTGGTCCGAACAGCATCCTTGGATAGCCAGGCCAGGCAAGGAAAGGGATTTACAATAAATAATAATAGGAGCAATAATGATGATTTTTAAGTGTATTCCAGTAAAGCATCTTTCAGATGGGCGGGCTACTGCAAAAAAGATAAGAAAAAAACGATAGCCTCAGGGCCGGACAGATAGCTCAGAGGACTAAAGGGCCTGCCTGCTTAGGCGGAGCGGGAGCGGAGCGAAGCGGCTGGTTCAACCGGTTCAACCCCCGGCGTTGCCCCCCGCCCCCGGGGCATGCCGAGACTGCTTCAAGACTTGGCCTGGTGGCTGTGCCTATAATTCCAGTGCTTGGGAGGCTGAAAACAGGAGGATCACTACTAGTCGGATCTGTGTACTAAACACAGAAAAACAAACAAAAGCAAAACTGATA
Source organism: Ctenomys sociabilis (assembly GCA_004027165.1). Taxonomy (NCBI): domain Eukaryota; kingdom Metazoa; phylum Chordata; class Mammalia; order Rodentia; family Ctenomyidae; genus Ctenomys; species Ctenomys sociabilis. The sequence continues at coordinate 32,199 of PVKA01021703.1, forward strand.
GCCTCAATCAGGTGTACCTTGACGGGGGGCCACACATAGTTTGTGAGTTTACAATGTTTATGTGCAGCCCCCTATTATAGTTATAATATAACTATAATATATTACAGTTATAATAGTGGGAATAAAAACTGTGACATGTTGGCTGCATGTATCCATGTGCGCAGCAGTCTTGAACACAGGGACTTTATTTTACATGTGAAACTGAGGTTTCAACTGTCGCTCTTCTGCAGATGTGACACTTATGTAGCAAAGATGCTGCTGATGGCTGGTGTGGTGTTCAGTGGGTCTAAGCTCTCTTCCCGTTCAGAGAATTGGACGGAGACAACCGATGGACATAATATTTTAATGTTTATTAAATAAAAGGAGAGGCAAAGAAGAAAAGATGTGCCCTGCATACAGGACAGACCACTGGAAGAACGAGAGGGTAGTGGTGAGAGGGCTCAATAGCCGTCCTTTATACCACCGTTTGATAGAGGTCTTTGAAGCTGCTCTGTGCTTGCATGTAGGTGAAGTGTTGCCAGCCCTTGTAATTGACCAGTGAGGCTGGGAGATAGCTCAGTTGAAGAAGCACTCACCTGACAAGCTCAAGGGCCTGAGTTCAATCCCCGGCTCCACCAAAAAAAAAAAAAAAAAAAAAAAAAAGTACATGTAATTGACAAGTGAGGCCCAGTTGCCTAGTTGTGATTGGGTGTGATTTGACAGCTCTCCATGATTGACAGGTCAACCTGATTGTCTATCTCCTAATCTCCTGTTTCAGGGCCAGCTCTTATGACAACCTTTTCTCCCCTCTGTTTACCTCTCTGTCTTCTAGCCTTATGCATTCCTTCCCTCAATGAGTATTAACTGAGCACATACTATGTGCTGGGGACTGGCAATACAGGGGACAGGAAGATAAGCAAGAAAACAAAATATAAGTGTCTGGATTTTCTTTTTGTTTGTTTTTTAAATTTTTATTAGTACATGTTTGGAGCCCAAGTTTCTTTACTGAATTCCAAGTAGAGGTGCAGAAAGGACATAGAATGGAGGGCAGTTGGAACCGAGTTCTGTGCAGGCAGGGGATGGGAGGAAATAGTCCATTAAAGACAAAGTGTAGGGAGATCAGGATGCTGTGACTGAGAGACCTTTAGAGGATTTCATCTTCGTGCAAAGATGAGACCATGCTTACCAAGAGTAAGGTGAAGGTGATGGCACCAGGCAGCACAGTGTTGGTGTGTATGTGGGCTCCTCACTGACACGAGTGCTGTCAGCCAGCCCAGGGCAGGAATGAGCAAGAGAAAAATGAACGAAGAGGCCTGGGGACGTAGCAGAGTGGTAAAGAGTTACCATTCGAGTCCCTGGTTCCATTCCCAACATCAGAAGGTTAAAAAAAAAAAAAAAATCACAGGGTGTAATGATGCACACCTGTAATCCCAGCACTCTGGGAGGCTGAGGTAGCAGAACCTTGAGTTCAACCTGGGCAACTATGAAATTTAGCAAAACTGTCTCAAAATTTAATTTTGTTTTGGCGGAACTGAGGGTTGAACTCTGGCGCTTGTGCTTGCCAGGCTTATTCTACTGAGCTATCTCCCCAGCCCTTATGTCTCAAAATTTAAAAAGGGCTGGGGCTAGAGCTTGGTATGATAGGGTGAGGCCTAGGTAAGTAGGACACTTAGATTTTACTCTTAAGCATAAAGGGAAGTGTCTTTTTTTTTTTTTTTTTCATTTATGTATTTGATACAGGGTCTCACTATGCAGTTCGAGCTCGTAGTGATCCTCCTATTTGCAGCCTCCCCAGCCCTGGGATTACAGGTATGCACCCCAACACCCAGACTCGATCCTGGCTCGACACGCCCCAGAGACAGGGTCAGAGCGGAATGCAGAACATAGAACGGTGGATTGAACCGTGGTCCCTGGGCTGGCCTAAGCAGGTGCTTATTCTGCTGAACTATCTTACCGGCCCCATAAAAAGAAGTTTTGGGGGGAGATTTTTAGAGGAAAATGATGGAAACTTATATGAGATTGAAAATATCATTGTATCATTGGAATCCTAGGATTTAAATACCGATGAGTCCATGTGATAAAAATAACTGAGTAAGTAAATAATAGGGGAAGGAGGGACCAAGCTGCCTCAAAGATGTCTACAAGGAATGAGGAGACTAGAAAGCCATCACTGGAGCCCCATGTGGTGGGGCAGGCACACACCTGTCCTCTCAGCTGTTCTTTAGGCTGAGACATGAGGATCAATGAAGCCCAAGAGTACCAGACAGGGCAACATAGTGAGATTTTGTCTCAAAAAACAAAAGTAAGAAGGAAGGAAATCAGGAAAGGAAAAGAAAGAGAGGGGAAAGAGCACAAAATACCATCAGTTAGGCAGGACAGTAATGACTGCGGTAGGCAATACCCGCACGTGCTAAAATTAGTTGATAAAACTTTAATTTTATGTATTTGGAACAGGGTCTCGCTACACAGCTCAGATTTGTAGTGATCCTCTTGTTTCACCTTCCCCAGCACTGGGATTACAGGTGTGCACCACATACCCGGTCTTGGTGTCTGGTTTGGTGCAGCTGGGGTTCCGGGGCCAGCGTGGCATGCAGTACTGGGAATCAAACCCGGGTCCTTGCACTTGCCAGGCAGGCGCTTAGACCGCTGAGCTATCTCCAAGGCCTCATGGAAGAAACTTTAAGGATTTTATCTCTCCTGTTAAATTAGTACATTAATTACTAATCCTGTTAAATAAAACATTAGTAATTATTGAGAGATTTTAAACATGTCAATCAGTTGTTTGATATTTGGTTTCATGGATCAATATGATCACAGACAGCTGTGATCTGAGTTTACTTTTCGTATCCTGTCCCCAAAACCTACAGATCAAATTGATCTCTCTCATTTGTTTTTTTTTTTTTTTTTTCTTTTTGAGACAGGGTCTCACTATGCAGTTCAGGCTGGCCTTAAGCTCATTTTGTAGCTCAGGCTGGTCTCGAACTCACAACCATCCTCCTGCCTCAGCCTCCCGAGTGCTGGGATTACAGGCCTGCACCACCACACCCGACTTGTTGTTTGTTTTGAGACAGGGTCTCACTATGCAGTTCATGCTGACCTTGAGCTCACTTTGTAGCCCAGTTGTCTCAAACTTGCAGTGATCCTCCTGCCTCAGCCTCGTGAGTGCTGGAATTATAGGCGTGTGCCACCTCACCTGGCTTGGCTGTGTGGCTTTATAAAAAAAATGGGGTATAGCATGAGCTCAGCATTCTAAGAGCTCAGTGCCAGCCCTTCTCCCCTGGCAGAGTCCCCAGGTGGTCAAGGCATGCTGGCAACAGGAGACAGGCAGTGAGCGCGAGCACACACACACACACACACACACACACACACACACACACACACACACACACACCCTGCTCTCAGCCCCTCCTCACAGGGCCGCTCACCCCATTGTGGATTCTCCTGATCCGCACTGCCCAAGACCTCACCTTGCACACCATTAGCTAGATTCAGTCTCTACCCTTTTCCCCCTTCCTGTGTCACAATGGGGATTACATTTCAACACGTGAAGTTTTGGGAAATAGTCAAACTGTGGCCAAACCACAGTATGGAACCAAGTATGTCATTCTTTGTTTTTCTCTGCTTTTGGGGGTGGGGTGGGCTGGGGGGGTGGCAATACTAAGAATCCACCCAAGGTCTTTGTGCTGAACTCTGCAGATCCCCAGCCTTTCTTTCATTTTTTCTTTTTTGTATTTTAGGGAAGGGTCTACAGGGTATTCAGGGTCTCACTACTAGATCACACTGTAGTGATCCACCTGTTTACAGCCTCCCAAGGGCTGGGATTACAGGTGCAGGCCACCATGCCCAGTGTCTCAATTGAGGTCCCAGCGGGGGGCCCCCAGGGTGGGGCCAGCAGGGAAAGCCCCAGGATAGAACCCCCAGCCCTTATGCCTGCTTGCAGGTTCTTTAATTGCTTTCTTTTTTTAATTCAAGATAGTATCTCTCTAAGATAGTGTCATTAAGTTGCTCAGCCTGGCTTTGAACTGACAACTCCGGCCTTCTCAACCTCCTAGAGTGTGGGGAGAGCCGGGGCACAGCACCATCCCCAGCTTCACTGTGCTTTCTCATCCTCCAATGACTGAGAAATGAAAGACACATTGACACACAAGGGCTCAGAGGCAGCCGTGTACCGAGTATGAGGAGATGAAGATACCCGTCTACAAGCTGAGGAACGCCCAGGAGCCAGCAGCCACCTGCTTTAGTTTGGCTCTTGAATGTCCCCAAGAACTGTGTAAGAAAATACAGAAAACAACGGAGAGGGGACCTGCCCTTAGCTCACTTGTTTAAGTGCCTGTTCGTGCAAAGGCAGTCAGGAGCAGTATACCATGGTTTAATCCCCAGCTCCATCTGTCTTATCAGACCTGTGCTTCAGGTAGTCTGACCTAAAAAAAAAAAAAAAAATCATTTTAGAGGCTGGGGAGATAGCTCAGTAAAATAAGCACTTGCCTTGCAAACTCAAGGGCTTGAGTTCAATCCCTGTTTCCACAAAAGAAAAAGAAAAGAAAAAATGGAGAAGAGGAGGGACTCATTGTGGACAACAGTTTCCAAGGTCCGGTCCATGGCTGGTTGGCTCCATGGCAGGGATCTTAGGGAATCTGACAACAGGGTCCAGGCGTGTGAGAAGGGAACCTGCTCACCTCTTGGTACTCAGAAAGTGGAAAGAGGAAAAGCCACACAGAGGAAGGAGCTAAGGACCAGAGTGTGTCCCCAAGAACACACACCCCAATCACTAACCTCGCCTCCAATGGTGCCATCAAATTGTGACCTCACCAATGGTTCAATGCTCTGAGAAAGTCCCCACACCCGAGCCACCTCTCCAGACTCCCTCTGAGCCTACTCAGTGGAGAGCCAGCCCTTAACACATGAGTGTCTGTGGGACACCTCATTTCTAAACTGTATCCAAATACTTGGTCCTAAACCAAACATGATGGCACACCTCTGTAGTTACAGCACTCAGAAGGCTGAGGCAGGAGGATCACTGCTAGTTCACGGCTTCACAGAAAGACCTTGTCTCAAAACAAAACAAATGAAGAACTTGGTCCTAAGGGGTGGGGGTATTGGTAGCTGGTGCAACTTTTCATGCCTGGTCTTTAGTTCAATGTAGCTGAACCAGCAAGACAGCTCAGTAGACTAAAGGCCTGCTTAGGCAATCTCAGGGACTGGAGTTCGATCCCCGGCACACTAAACCACTCCAGAGACCAGATGTGGTGGCACACGTGTGTGATCCCAGTGGTGAGGAGGCTGCAACAGGAGGATCGCTATGAGTCTGAGCTGTGTAGTGAGACCCTGCACCAAATACAATTAAAAAAAAAAAAATGGAAAGAAAAAAAGATCAGCAGAGCTGCTCTGGAAGGGAACAGTGGTGCTCCACCCTTTCCTCTTTTTGTCTTTTGCTTCCAGGTCACAAGAGGAGCTGTTCCCCTTTTCCCAAAGGCTCCCACTAGGATACACTGGCTTCTACAGACCCAGACCACAGGACCCAACTGACCACTAGTCACACCCTCCAAATCTAGGAGCCAAGAAGCTCTCCCCTCTTTTTCTTTCCTTTTTTTTTTTTTTTTTTTTTAAGTCTTAGGGATTCAACCCAGGGTTTTCATAGAGCTCCCTCAACCCTTTATTTATTTAGTTAGTTAGTTTTGTTTTCTTTTGTTTTGGCTGAGCTGGGGATTGAATTCAGGTCCTTGTACTTGCCAGGGAAATGCTTATTCCACTGGCTCAGTTTCTCTCTCTCTCTGTCTCTCTCTCCCTCCTTCCCTCCCTCCCTCCCTCCTTTCCCCTCTCTCTCTCCCTCCTTTTCTCTCCCTTTCTCTCTCTCTCTCTCTCTCTCTGAGACAGGGTCTCTCTCTGCAGTTCAGGTTGGCCGCCTTAAGCTCCCTTTATAGCCCAGGCGGTCTTAAACACACAACGATCCTCTTGCCTCAGCCTCCCAAGTGTTGCGCATGCCCAGATTTTTTATTCTTGTTGCTTGTTTTTTTTTTTTTTTTTTTTTTTTTTTTTTTTTTTTTTTTTTTTTTTTTTTTTTTTTTTTTTTTTTTTTTTTTTTTT
>PVKA01021704.1:0-38260 GCA_004027165.1 Ctenomys sociabilis
AGAGACATATCAGTGACTAAATCAAATCAAAATTTTGGTATTCAGAAATGAAATCCTCTGTAGGTTTTACTATTCTGATCTTAAATCTTTCCAGTTCTTTTTACACAAAGTATACACATTCTAAAATTTCTTTGAAGGAATAAGTAATTTCTCTAACTTGATGTTTATGGTTTAAGATATTTGTCACTATTCTAAGAGAATGTTATATGCATATTTTCCCTTTAATATTTTAGGTAAAATGGAGTATAATAGTCTATTTCCAGTAATAATGTTGAAACAAGGAATAATAATGATGTTTTATTTCTATGGCCAACTTAATGAAACCATACTCAAGGGCGTGTTACAGAAAAATATTTCATAAAATATTTTTTCATTCATAAAAATCATGTTTGATGTTAAAATACTTTATTCTGAAATATTGAAGGTACGGAGTTTAGTGATAGTTTTAGCTCCTACATTAAAGTACTTAAATAGGTACAATGTTTAACTGCCCTCAGGTTTTATCTGAGTAGATCACTAAATCAACATTTTATAATCCTTATTTACTCTTCACTCGGTTTTAGAGATAAAACAAAGAATGTGCATCAGGCCTAAGTTTAACGTCAATATAAAACTTAATAGGCAGTGTCTGTCCACAAGGAAGAGGAAGTGTTCAAAAGTAGGAGAGACAACCATATTCAAGAAGGGAAGGAGTCCATGAAAGAACGAATCAAATTCAAAATGGAAACTTACTCCTCTTTCACATTTAGGTGCATATACGTTAGCTATTCACTAACCTCTAGTAAACGTGTGGAATGACAATGCTATTTTGTGGAATCAGATTTTGCACATGTAGGTATATTTCAGCTCCAAAGAAATGTCCAAACTGACTTCTTTACCGAGCCACCATAAATCAATGCAAGTTCATCACTCTGACTTACTACACATGGGCAATTTAATGAGTTGCAAGTGTGTTAAAAGAAAAATACATTATAAGCAGGATAAACCTAGAAAGTTCATAAGAATAAATCTAATTGTCTTTGTGTCATAGAAACATGTGGTTTTTTTTTTTTTTTTTTTTTTTTTTTTTTTTTTTGTCTTTTTGAGACAGGGTCTCGCTATGCAGTTCAGGCTGGCCTTAAGCTCACTTTGTAGCTCAGGCTGGTCTCGAACTCACAGCAATCCTCCTGCCTCAGCCTCCCAAGTGCTGGGATTACAGGCATGCGCCACCACGCCCGGCTCGTGTATTTTTTTTTGAAATATGTAACTCTTGATCCTAAAATTATGGATGATTGGTAGAACACAGTTATGATCAATTAGTGTTTTTCCTTATGATGATTTCCTCAATGATTGTATGCTGTTGCAATGGAAAATTTATGAGATATACAATTGGAGATATTTTAGCTCAGCAACTGATCAAAAATCTAAATAGTAAGCCGGGCGTGGTGGCTCATGCCTGTAATCCCAGCACTCGGGAGGCTGAGGCAGGAGGATTGTTGTGAGTTCGAGACCAGCCTGAGCTACAAAGTGAGCTTAAGGCCAGCCTGAACTGCATAGTGAGACCCTGTCTCAAAAAGACAAAAAAAATAAATAAATAAAAATAAAAAAAATAAAAATCTAAATAGTATAAATACAATCCAGAAAACATCTAGAACAGTTTTCCTCACCCATGAAACATTCTAATAATATAGAAGAAATACACCCTGTGTGTGAGCTCAGGGCTAGGAACACAAGTTTAACCACCTAACCTTAGTAAGATCTGAAACCATAGATAACCACATGTCTACCACAGAGCAACTGATGGTCATTGATGATCATACTGATGAAATTCTGATGAGGAATTCAGTCTATAAAAGCACCATTATCTTCTGAAGGTTTTAGTCCATGAGAACTTGTTTCTAAAGGAAAATACATCAAGTAGATTTTATAGAAATATTGTCTTGTTCCAGTAGATACTAGCATTTGGCCACAGAAAATAGACTGAAATGGATGTAGATATTTGGAATAACTTCTCTGATACTTTAGATGTCATGTTTCAAGCCAATTCAGGATTGGCTTGAAAATTTACAAAGAAACTCCACATTGATTAATTCATTTAGAATTAAACCCACTCATTTTCAAAATCTCAACTGAATTATGAGTATAACACTTTCTAGGATATTCTATTTAATGGACTTTCATTTTCTAGATTCAGGAAAGCACTTATTCCACTGAGCCACCTCCCCTTCTAGATTCAGTGGAAAGAGAAAAGAAGAGAAGGTGTAGGGACTGTGCACAATTTTTTTCTTTCCATGGATCCTCCAAAGCTTGACTTAAAACAACCTGCCTACTGAAATTCCTATAATTCTGTCTACGGCCATACCACCCTGAACGCGCCTGATCTCATCTGAAATTCCTATAATTCTGGCAGCAATTCTTTTAGTAATTAGCTCCAGTTGTATCAACTTCTGAAATTTTTGTTTTTAATATTTTTCTACATGTTCTTATATCAGTATAACTTTTACATGGAACATGAGTTGTTATTGTGAGACATATTTTTGAAAGAGTATAATGGAATTATCTAGAACGAAAATAAGAAAACACTATTTAGAATACATTGCATTGTCATTTGCTTCAGGAAAAACAGCCTACTCTGTTGGGTAGTGAGACTTTTAGTACCATTTCATTTCTTAGATGTATTTCCTTCCTCTGCTTTATTACAAGGAAGAGAATGTGTCAAGCTATAATTTTCAAGGTCCCAACTATTCCCATTTTGTAGATTTTGCCTCTAGCATTTAAGGATGTTCATAGTTTCTTCAAAGAAAGTCTTAAATGTAAATAAATAAGGTTGTGGGCTTATTATTTAGCACTGCTGGTCTATGGTGATGAAGAAATTATACGTAGAAAAATTAAGTTAAACTGAGGAAAGAATCTGCTTGAAAAATCAAGTATTTTCATTGTAGATAAGGAAACACAAAATAATCCTCAGTAGCCATAGCATGTTGTGACTGCTTATATGATGTGTCCTGTGTTTGATTCTTGTGGCACACTAGTATTCTATAGAATGAATTCACACACACTACACAAGAATGATTTCTAAACTATTCTCAGACTTCCAACCTCTGGCTTCCTCCCTTTAACCTGTATCATCCTCACATAAAATACTTTGATTTTTCACTCAGAGGAAGTGTAGAGCATCACTGTGCCCTACTACCAGTGACTTTTCTTTCATCTCCACAGAATTAGAATATCTTGTTTAATCTCAACCCTGAAACAGTCAGCTGCTATTACACAATTCACTTCCCTCTCTCAATGATTGGTTTAACTCAAACTGTCAAAACTATAATCATGATCTTTCCATTTAAGCATGGGTTTCTTATACCTTCTTCTGATCCATTTCTTACTATGTTGCATCCATTGCCATCCAAAATGATGGATGAACAAGGCCCACCAAATAGCTCAGTGGATTAAAGTGTTTGCAAACAGGCATAGGGGCTTGGCGTTCTATCCCCCAGGCCTGCCATGCTGCCCATCCCCAGGGTGCACTGAGACAATTGAGGCTGGGCATGGTCGTGCATGCCTGTAATCCCAGCTCTTGGAAGGCTGCAAACAGGTGGATCACTATGAGTCTGACCCAGTAGTGAGACCCTGAACACCCTGTAGATACTTCCCTAAAATAAAAAAGGTGGACTACAATTCTAATTACGTGAATCACTCACATTTGCATTCTCTACCTTTTCTACTATTCCAAAGTCCATTTGTTTGTCTCCTTTATTCCACCATGTTATTGGAAGCTACAATAATCTTGTCAATGCATTGAAGTGATGACCTCTTAATTGGTTTCCACACTGGTATTTTTAGTCTCACTGTTCTCCACACTTCAAGCAGATCAACCTCTTTTATTTTTGTTTGCATAGTACTAGGGTTTGGACCCTGTGCCTTCACACTGAGCTAGATCCCCAGCTAGACCAACCTCTTTTAAAGATTCTACATGGGATAAAATTACTTAGATTGAATCACACTTACAGGTAAAAACATATTTGTAATGTTGCTTTGGGTTCTACATTTTCTGTCTATGTTGACATCAGTTACTCTGTGGCAGGCAATGCAACTACATGGAATTTTACAAATGCAAACTCATAAACTGGAGACATGAAGAAACCTGATATTACTTTGGTATAGAATTATGATGTATGGATTTTCAGAGGACAAATTCTGCAGTTTTTAGTCTTTCTTTTCTTTCTTTTTTCGTGGGTGAAGGCAAATTGCATCTTCACTCTTAAATGTACAACACAGTTTACTAAGCACAGAAACTTGAGAACTCTACTAACAGCTAAAATGGAGTTTCAAAGTATGGAAATTCAGCTAGTATGTTTATGGTTATAGAGTATTCAAGTGTTCTAAAATAGTGCTTTTTGGCCAGCCAAATAGCTCAGCAGATTAAACTGGCTGCAAGGAGGCACAGGGAATGGGGGTTTGATCCCCAGGCCTGCTGTGCCAGCCCCGCCCCTGGTTGCACTGAGATGGCATTTAAAACTGGGTGTGCTTGCATGTACCCGTATTCCAAGCTCCTGAGAGGCTGTAAAGAGGCAGATCACTATGAGTCCAATCTAATAGTAAGACTGTGAACACCCTATAGAGACTTCCCTAAAATTAAATAAATAAAAAAAAATAAAATAAAATAGTACTTGTTATTTGATTATTGTTCCTTAACCTTATTAATTTATTTATTTGTACCTGAAGTCACACTCATAACCTTGGGCTTTCAGGCAGGGACTGTGTTGATGAGCTATAGCCCTAGGTTCTTCACTGCTTTTAAAAGAAATTTTTAACCTGGTAATTCACTTGAAAATATTTTAGGCTGACATCTAAATTTTTTCATAGTAATAGTTTTAAATGGTTTACATCTTTGGCACAATATGAATGCAGACATTTTAAAATAAAATTGCTATATCAGTCTTAAAAATGATTTTATGAAGTAAAAAGTATGAAGGTAACTTGATCCCCACCATCATTTATATATAAAGTATTTATGAGCACTTTTTTCTTTTACAGCTGGAAATCTTTCACTAGTTCTGTTATGTTCCTTGAATGCATAATTGCATTTCATTTACAGAAGGGAATAATTCTAATCCATGGAGCTGTTGTATTCAGTGAGTTATAATTTCCAACAGCCAATGTAACAACATAAATATTAATTATTATTTTCTAAAATAAAATTTCTTCTGGATCGTACTATTGTCAGAATGTCTAGCAGCATACAATAAGTCCAAACATTTTAAATAATAAATCTTTTAAGAAATTTAAGTGTACTACATATAAGTTTAATACAATGTAAAGATTATAAAAACATAATGTTAATACAATTAACAAAACTGTATTTAATCAAGTTTATTCATTTGACTGTTGCCCTGACCTTGACCTGAACTCTAAGAACACACAGAGGCACAAAAGGCTGTGAAGTGAGTACAACTCTCTAGGGGAAAGTGACTGGGCAGGAATCAGCATTTGCACCAGAGCAGCTGGATGAGTGGATACAAAAGGAGCACCAGCTGTAACGCATCATTGCCCCTCCGTACGGTGTGGATTCCAGGGCCACAGGTCTTGGAAAGAAACTGCACCCCAATACCTCAACCTGGGGGGAGTTACTAGATTTTTCTCTGCTTTTTTTTAGTTTTTCTTTCTTATTTCTTTTTAAAGATGTGCTTCTTCTTTTTATCACCTCTCAGCATTCCCTCTAGTTTTTAATTATTGATTTAAAGCTTATTTCTTTATTTATTTCATTAGTTAGTTTTGGCAGAACCAGGGATTTAAACTTTATTGATTTTTAGCATTTTAGTTTGTGTTATTACTGATGGCTTCTTTTTTATTGCTAATGGAAGTAGATATTTTGCTTTCAATTTGCCCTTATATCTGTTTTTTTTTCTTATTACTAACAATGCTGCAGTTCGTTTTCTCTCTTTGAGTGATGAGCAACAAGCTCTCCTCTCAAAAGGAGGTTGGTCATTGAGAATATTTGCTAGCAGTAAAGTTTAAAGGGTAAAAGTGGGCCAGGGATGTAGCTCAGCAGTACGGTACATTTCCGGCATGAATAAGCATGAGTCCCTGGAGTCAGTTCCCACTATAAATAAACAAATAAATAATTATATGCACGTGTGTTGAGAGTATAGAAGAAGAAGCAAGTATTGAAAGCTATAAGAGAGAAATACTAAATCTCTTTTACAGGCAAGTGCATTAGAACAACTGTAGAATTCTCTGTAAAAAAAAAAATCCTAAACACTTGGAATGTATTAAATTATGTTTTCCTTCATGAAATAAAATAACTGTAAGTCTGGGTTATAATATCCAGCCAAGCTATCTTTGAAAATTGAAGGAAATATTTTTCAAGATAAATAAAACTAAAGAAATTAATGAAAATTAATTCAGCATTGTGGAATATACATAAAGACATCTTACATACAGAAGAAGAAAAAGGGTTATGAGGTATTAAGAATTAAGAGCCAAGCATGTTGCTTCATGCCTGTAATCCTAGCCTTCAGGAGGCTGAGGCAGGAGGATCATTGTGAGTTCAGGACTAGCCAGGGCTACAAATTGAGTTCAAGGCCAGGCTGAACTGCATAGTGAAACCCTGTCGTAAAAATACCAATGATAATATTAATTCAAAGAGTCAAATATAATCTGAGCAACTTTGAAAATAGCAATATGCAATACAATAATCATTGTTAATTTCTTATTATCTTATTTTGAAATTCTGTATTGTATATTACTATTTTTTCTCTATTAAAAATCAAAAAGTGTTAAATGTTAGAAACAACAAAAATGACTTGTTCTTTCACTTTACAATAACTGTGGTAAAGTTTCTTAATTCTTCAATTAAAAGTTCGGAAAAATGGATTAAAAGATTCAATTCAACACTTTGTTGCAGGAATAAAATACAATTCACTAACAAAATCATAAGCAGCATGAAAGTGAAAGAATGGAAAACAACATTTCATTCAAACAGAACACAGGAGTAAGCAGAAGCTGTTATAAACATATCTGAAAACATGGGCTTCCAGACAAACTTTGCCAGATGATGTCAAGAAGACTGCAACGTATTGGTAAAGGGACCCTCCACCAGGAAGATACATCAATTTCGACAATGTATGGGCTGTATATCAGGGCTCACAAATTCATAGAAAAATACTACCCAATGTAAAGAAACACAAAAGGTCCCATACAATAATAGGGCATTGTTTCAATATTGTGTGCTCATCAATAGATGGGCCATAAAGACAGACATTAACAAAAAAAGCATTAAAATATATTCTATATCAAATGGATTTAGCAGCTATTCATAGAACATTTTGTCAACTACAGAATACACATTCATCTCAGAAATTCATGGACCACTCTCTAAAGAAGATCACATGAGACCATGCAACAAGTCTTTACAAATACAATAATTTAAATGATGTTTTCATCTTGTCAGATTGTTATAGTTTGTTCCTCGTTGTCCCCCCAAAGCCTCATGAAATAATGTGGTGTTTCTAGAGTTTGTGATTAATTATTGCGGGTGTGGATACTGCACCTGCCCTGGGGCAGATAATTTGAATTACAATGTAAGGAGGGGAGAGAGACTAGCTAGCTGCCTGAACTGCTTCCACTCCTTTCTGGAACTTGCTCTTTGCCAGCCTCATGAATAGCTCTTCTCTGCCATGTACCACTCTTCCTTGGAGCAGAAGAGGATGGACTGAAGTCTCCACTAACTGAGACATGGATAAACCTTTCCTTCCTTCATTTTGGGTGTTAGACATTTGTCCCAGCAATGAGAGAAGAGTAACTGAGACACAGACCATAGTAGAAAGAAAACAGAAATTAATAACAAGAGCAACAGGAGAAAAGATACAAGCACATGTAGATTGAACAATTCATTTTTTATCTGTCAGTGGTTTATTGAAGGAATTGGGAGGAAATGAAAAACTTCCTTGAATCACATGAAACTGTAAACAAAATATAACAGAAACTCTGCAGCAATAGAAGTTAGTTCTAAGAGGGAAGCTCTTTGCTATGAGTACCTAGATAAGCAGTCAAGAAGTGACCCTTCAATTGTCTCATGCTGCATCTCTACATCTTAGGAAATCAAAATAAACCCAATACCCTTCAAAAGGGAAAGAAGTAATAAAAAAATAAGAAAGCAAGTCAATGTGATGCAGAATAAATGATAAGTGAACCAAAAAGGTGATTCTTTGTACAGATATAAAGATTAATAAAGGCTGTAATCAAAACTAACCGAAATAAAAGAAAACCCAAATCAGTGGAATTAAGCTTTAAAAAAAGATGGTGCAACAAATACACTGAAATTTAGAAGATGATCTATTATTTTCTAAACTATAATCTAATAATTTGGAAAATTCTAGAAGAAATGGATACATCTCTAGACATACACAATTTACCAAACTGAAGGAAGAAAATATAAGAAATCTAAACAGAATGATAGTAAGTACTGAGATTAGCGCAGTAATAAAATGTCTTGCAACAACAACAAAAGCCCAAGGAGATGACTTTGGTGCTGAATTTTATTAGAAATAGAAAAAAAGAATTAGCAGTAATATTGCACAAACTGTTCTGTAGAAAAGGAAGTGTTTGTTTCCAGACTCATTCATTTAGGTTTGAAAACCCCTTAACTTTCCTAAAATCCCTTAATGTAACAAAGACACAATAAAAACAAAACTATAGACCAATATCGCTGCTGAACAGAAAAATAATGTTTTAAAAATACAAACCTAATGAACAGTGCATTAGTGCACTGGGAAATGGCTCAATAGGACAAGGGCTTGCCTTGCAAGCACAAGGGCCCGAGTTCAATCCCTGTTCCTGAAAAAAACACATTAGAAAGATCATGCACTGTGATCAAGTTGTTTATATTGCAGAGATATGAGGATGATTCAATATATTCACATCAATAAATACATAAATAAAATCATAAACAAGTCCTGCACCCATGCAATCTGAGCTGGCCACTGAAACCAGGTATGGTACCATGTGCCTGTAATCCCTGTACTGGAGAGGCTGAAAACAGGAAGATCACTAAAAGTCTGAGCTGCATAATGAAACCCTATACCACATACATTAATAAAATGGATGAAAATTACAGTATTATAGCAATTGATACAGAAAACACCTTCAACAAAATTCAACATCATTTTATAATAAAAGCCCAAAAGAAACAAGGTTTTAAAGTATATCTCAGCATGGATAAGATCTTATATGAAAACTACATAGTCAAAATCATTTTCAAGGAGCACAAACTGCAAAGCTTTCCCCAAAACAAGGAACAAAAAAAGAATGTTTGTTTTTACTCTTTTCATTCATTGTAGTTCTTGAAACTTTAAATCAAATTAAATCAAGAGGAAAAATAAAAGTGAAACAAATTATTTTTTTTTCATAATTTAATTGAAGAACAAACAGCAATGAGACAGTATCAAATCAAATTAGTGGGACAGATTTAATAATTAATACATTGCATATTGTTTTCATAGTGGTTATTTGTTGTACAAGGTACAGACATGATATTCTATTTACAAACACTATTAAAGAAGATCCCTCTATTCATTGGATTAAGAGAATGTAGCTATATACCTGTCTTTTTTATTTTTTATTTTTTTTACTAAGCAACTTCACTGAAGATAGCAATGTGTAATAGAAGGGTCATGCTTGGAATGCCTGCCGTTCAGGTCTGCTAAATACATACTTCCTGTCATGACATACCAATTATTACCACACTGTTTTCATAAGTAAAAGGTTTTTTATTTTGGGTAATAAATGAAAATGAAATAAAAAGACACAAGACAAAAACATCTTACAGGACTTTTCTGGTACAAGGCTGTATATGCTTAGATTTCTAAATTTCTGTGTAATAACATGCATATAGTACATTTTAAAATTTTTTCCTCATATTCTGTAAGGACTTAAAATTTGATACATCAATACTTGATGAAAAATACCTGTTTTACATTATGCCTATGATGTTTGATATTTAAACACACAGTGAGGGTAAACCAAATTGCATATTATGCAGGGTAATAATCAGCTTCTCTTCTGAATGGTTAACAACCTAACTTTGCAGATTAAAAATTGGAGAAATGGAAGGCCTGCAGGTCAGCCAACAATTTGGCCCTAGCCTTTCAAGGTCAGTGAAGACTCAGAACATAGGAGAACCCACTACTATTGTGGACTGCTGGACTGTGTTGGAGTGTTTTGTGGAATTCAAGCACCTATAATAATTGAATGCTGACAGAATTCCCAACTTTGACAGGAATAAGCAAAAAAAGGGGATACAAAGGAAGGACCATTCTGTATGCACAGAACAGTTAGGATAAATATGCAGCTACTTTCACTTAGTTCTATGAGAAGAAAGACTTGTACTAAGTGTTTGGACAGGATATCCTGTCTGCTTCTTGTGCTATGGATAACCACTAGGAAGATAACAATGTAAAAAGTATTAATTATTGAAACTGATCTGTAAATCAGCTTTAAAAAACAAAT
This sequence comes from Ctenomys sociabilis, assembly GCA_004027165.1. Lineage (NCBI taxonomy): Eukaryota > Metazoa > Chordata > Mammalia > Rodentia > Ctenomyidae > Ctenomys > Ctenomys sociabilis. Next base: position 10,486 of record PVKA01021704.1, read on the forward strand.
TAGAAAAGATGTTAAGTTACCTTTATTTGTGGAAGACATGATTTTATACTTAGAGGACATTAAATATTCCAGCAACAGTCTTCTGGAGTGATAAATAAGTTCATCAAGTTAGTAGCACATAATAACAACAGTAAATTTAAGATTTTGCCAGCAGTGAACTGAGAAAAAGTAGAGAAACAAATCCATCCATATTAGCTTTAAAAAAACAACAAACTATACTTAGGAATCAGCATAACCAAGGAGGTGAAAAACACCTACAAACAAAATTTTAAAACATTCAAGTAAAAATTTAAAAATGGCACTAGAATATAAAAAGGACTCCAGTGTGTATGGTTTGGCAGATTTAATATTGTTAAAATTACCATATTATCAATAGCAATCTATGGATTCAATGGAATACTTGTTAAAACATCAAGATCATTCTTCATAGAATCAAAGAAAATACTCGTGTGACTTATAGAAATATAAAAAGAGGGCCAGCAGTCTAGCTAAGTGGACTAAGAGCATGTTTAGGTGAATGTAGGTGTCAGGCATCAGGCCTGTCCCTGGGCGCGCCAAGCTATCCCAGCACAGGAGAGGTGGAATTCAGAAGGATTGCTGGGAGTCTGAGCTGCATAGTGACCTTGCACAAAAAAAAAAAAAAAAGAAAAACAAGAAATACAAAAAGAACAAGAATAGCCAAAGCATGCTAATCAAGAAAAGAAAGAGAGGAAATGCCACAAGTCTAATAGAAACTGTGCAATACTAGCATTACAAAAACACATGATCCTTGCACAAGTATAGGCAATGGAAAAGAATAGAGAACACAAAAGAAAACCAATGCAAACAGCTGCCCGGCTCTGGAAAGGGGGCTGTAGAGAAGAGATGGCCTCTTTGATAAAGATGGCTGTGACAACTAGTTAGAATCCACGTGTGGAAGATTACAAATAGATCCCAATCTCTCATCCTGTACAAAAAAAAAAAAATCAATTCAAAATAGATCAAAGACTTACATATAAGATCTGAACCTTTGAAATTGCTAAAAGAAAACAGAGAGAACACTAGAAGACATTGACAGAGGACTTACAAATGGGACTCCAGTAGCAATGAGAATATTAAAAATCAATAAATAAGAGCAGAATTAAAAGTTTTGCACAGAAAAGAAAATACCTAGTGGAGTGTAGGGACCTCCTGCAGACTGGAAATGATTTTGTGGCATTGAGATCCCACTCTATCCCAGGCAGATCAGCTATCATCAGGCATCCCAAGCCAAACCAACTCTAAATGACTCAAAACAGGAGGCAGTGCTGGCAAGAATGTGGAAGAAAGGGAACACTTCTGCACTGCAAGTGAGAAGGTGAATTAATAGATCCACTATGTAAATCAGCATACAGGTTCTTCAAAAACTAAAAGTACAGCTACCAATTGATCCATCTGTACTTGTGCTTGTTAAGTAGTGACAGCAATGAGAGCTTAGTATGCGAACACCTGCATACTTGGGCATGCTGTAGCATGACTGGCAAGGGTCATCACGTGCAGTCTGGCGAGGCACCTATCAACAGATAAATGGGCCAAGTAAGTGCGGCATGTGTATACAATGGAATATGATTTATCCATAAAGGAGAAGTTTTTTCTTTGTAGGAAAATAGATGGATCTGGTTATCATATTGAGTGAAGCAAGTCAAACTCAGAGAAATGTCTCAGGTTTTCCTTGAAGGGTAGAATCTGAAACACGATGGCTTCCAAGTAGAGGAAATATTGTAATTCGATATGAGGAAAGAAATAAAGGGGAGAGAGAACACCAAGGTTGGCTGAAGATAGAAACAGGAGATAAATAAGATCAAAATATATTTTCTGTAAATATTGAAACCCAAAATTTGTGAAATTAATAGATACTATTAATAACACAGAAACAGTACAAATAAAAATTTTGGCATATTCATTTTGTATTTTCCATTTAAGTCCTAAACTCATCAACTTTCAGATTTTGTTTGTTTGTGTTATAGGTGTTCATCTTGTTAAATATTATTTTTAAAATTCATGTTCAAATGATCATAATGTTATGTTGAAATAGTAGTTTAACTTTCTTTACTAGTGTGTGATCTTAGGCCATGCCTTTCAGAAACTTAAGTTTAAATAGTTTTAAATTTCAGTTGATGTATATCTTCTCAAATTTTCATTGCATTTATTCACATTCAAATTTTATTAGGTATGCATATATGGCTATAAGTCATATAAATAATATTTTTAATAAAAATCAAAATTATAAAAATAATTTAATCAGGAAACTTAAAATGAATTCCATGTGTAGTATTTTCATTAATTTATGTATGACACCATTGTCCTTTTAAGTTTTTAATCCTGACTGATATTTGAACCAATAAAATGAAATAAACACATTTGCCATTTTTGCATTACTGAAACAAACATGTAAAAAATATAATTTATATATATTTATATTATTCAATTTAAAATCAATAATTTACATATATATTTAACATATGTAACACTGAATGAAGGCATTTGCTACAGTCAAAATTTGTAAAGGAGGAAGTCCTTTCTAAGGGGGGAAGCCACCATTTTTAAAGGGAACCTCTGTTTTCCTGACACGTACATGTCTCTTCCCAAATGCTCATCAGTTTGTGCGAATAAAACAAAAACAGGACTGGGCATTGCCACTCACTGTCTCTGGAAAAGATTCCACAGAAGCTCTTTCCCATTCCCTTTTCTCTGTCCTGGAACACAGAGGACCAAGTGTTCATAACACCAAGAAGCGAGTTAGAAGTGGCTTGGGCTAACATGTTGCACTGGCTAATTATTTTTAACTGTCTATTACATATTAATTGTCTGTTTTCTATCTCTTTCCTCCTTTCTCCTTCTTGTCTCCTTCCTTTCTGTCTCTCTCTCTGTCACTCTCTCTTTTTCCTTTTCCCCTCTTTCTTCTGTTTTTCCTTATGTACTTCATGCACATACTCACTCACCTTTAAATTCAAAATTATTATTTTTAGTTTCTCCCCCTGTTGTGCTTTTCTTTTCTGCTAAAGAATAACATGTTTAATTGTGAAAGAATTTTAAAGAATTTAAAAATTTTTTTAAACTTCAAATTTTCTAAACTTACATAATTAAGTATCTATGATATAAATTCTAATGTTAGTATCAAAGATACTTTCTCATGATGGAAATGACAAAATATAGTATGCTCAGTTATATACTGCCGGTGTAAATCATTAAAAAAATTCTTAGGTAGGAATGAGTAGTCTGAGACCATGAAAGATTTATATACTAAAAACAAACATTTTTTAAAAAGCACAGTAGGAAAGTAAACTCATATCATTTTGCACTCTAATGAATATTAAGGACTTATCTTTAAGGCTGCATTAAAATGTTTATAATTATTGTAACTTGTTTCTAATATGAACATTTTGCTTTAATGTTGATATTTCAAAACTATTTTCATAGTGTAGAAACATGGTGATATTTTGTAAGAGATGCACAAAACTGTAATGTAATTATTTAATTATTGATTTATTCATTCATTCATTTTTTTGTGGAGCCGGGGGTTGAACTCAGGCCCTTGTGCTTTCCAGGGAAACTCTAATTCTACTGAACCATCTCCCCAGCTCCTGTAATAGAATAAATTTAAAGTACAACATAACTCCACCATTAGGATAATATAACCTGAATATTTGGATGCAGTTTTCTCTAGTTGTTTTATCACTCATGTGATCCCCCCATGTGTTGTTTGCATTTACATGGCATAATTAGAAATTGTTATCAATTGTGATTATTTTTATCATTGCAATATGCACTTGTTATTGAATAATTTTTCAATGCATAAGTTTAACAGGTATCATTTTATGAATATTATATTACTTTTCAGCATTTAACCTTTTTTCTATTATAAACAATATTAAAGTAAAAACATATTAATACTTGTGCACAATATTCTCTAGGAAAATCTGTTTTTTACAACACTAGGAAATCCAACCCAGAGCCTCACACATAAAGAGCAATCACTATACTGCTGTAACATTGAGATTTTGCCCAGTCTCAATATCTTTATATAATTTGGGAATAGAAAACAATGTTAGGGCTGGGGAGATGGCTTAGTGGAATAAGTGCTTCCCTGGAAAGCGCAAAGGCAGGAGTTCAATCCCCAGTTCAGCAAAAAAAAAAAAAAAAGAAAAGAAAAGTAAACAATGTTACATGTTTTGATACTATTTTTAGACTTTGCAAATATATGGTCAAAGTATCCTCAATTATGATTAAAACATCTTATTTCACATTCAATCACAAACATATGTTCACATACACATGTACCTTGTTAATAGAGATATATTTATACAAAACCTGATTTTTCACCTAATTATGTCTCTCATTTAGAAGTGCACATCTGGTTCAGGCATGCCCAGGCAGCCTGGTTGCTTCAGATGATTGCTTTGGCTTCCATCTCAACCTCTTCTCAAAATACTTCTCAAGGTCTAGTAATCCTCTGGTCATGAACTCCATGGAAGATTATTGCAAAGCTGTACAACCAAAAAAGAATTCAAGTTAATTAGCTTTGAGTTCATTCTTCCCATTGTATGATGCTTTAAAGGGTTTGCTGCTTTAATTTAAAATCCCTTACAAAAGCAACTGGGCATTTGCCATATTTTTTTTTTATATTCTCCAACATTCTGATTCTTTAAACTCTGTCCAACAGCTTTACATAGCACATGATTCTAGTTAAAGGGCCTCCACTCATGCTTGATGGCATTACTTTCACCACTGATTGTATCAAAATAAATTCATTGCTCCATACATTTAAAATATATTAAAAATTAAAAATGTCCTTTTGTCTCTCTTTATCTTTATAGGGGCATAAGTTATCTTTGGATGAAACCATGTGTTTTAAACATCTATACCACTTCTCAGAAACAATAATGGTAATAATACTTTATTATTTTAAGAAGTTGTATTTACAAGATTTGCTTAGCTTCAAATAAAAAGATACATGTCTACACTTGTCACAATTCATTGTTCTTACTCAAACAATTTCAAATTCCCAAGTGTTCCTTCCATCCTTATGTGATATGTATAATTTTATTCATGCTTGAATAATAATCAAATTGTTTTGTACTTTTGTTTAAGGCTTATTTTCTCAACATCAAATAGCATTTTGGAAGAAATATAGTTATGCCAGTTAAAGCCTTTCCTCTGAGGCATATTAGTTACATAATTGTAGAAATTTGATTTGACCATCTAAAGATTACTTTCTTTAGTTTTTAAATAAGGGTGATTGAAGACTTACTTTTAGCATCTGTAATTATTGTAATAGTCAGGTTATCTAGTAATAAGTCCACAAACAGTGGCATATTTAAATGTATCTCCCAGGTTTTTACACAAACACACCAGAAAAAGAAATATATATCTAACTGGGTGTCTGCAGTGACTTGGCAGGGACATATCTAATATCTTGCTGTTAATATCTGAAGCTCATCTTATTTAACAAAGTTAAATTTTCCTTGTAATGTTCAAAATATCTCTGTTAACTACCTCATTAGTTGGATAAAACTCTTACCCATAACAAGCCACTCCCAAATCCTACAATGAGATTCATATTCTAGGAAAGACCATTCCATTTTTGTCATTTGGTTTTCATCTATGACAGCCATTTCGTCACTAATTTATTCATCACAGACTGCTGAACATTTGGCCTTGATTATCAAACTCAAAATTTTGCTCACCTTCCACATGCCCTTCATTGTTTGTATCTCACGGTACCAGAGCACTTGCCTTTCATGATCCCTGCTTGTCTTCTCACCTCCAATGCAGCACTCCACAGGGAAGGCTGTCTGTCACTATGATGAGAAAAGACTTCTTGGAAATTCCATTTCATGGGCTGGGGAGATAGCTTGCCTGGCAAGCATGAGATCCTGAGTTCAATCCCCGCTACTGCAAAAATAAATAAATAAATATTCCATTTCATTCATCAAATATCTTGAGTAAACAGCCATAGTAACAATTTCTTTAAGGATTCAAATACATTTGAGAATTAAAATAATTCTCACAGTAAATTAAAATTTTACTTCCTATCTGAAGGGCAAAATAATATATTTACCAAATAATAATAAAATCAGATTTTACTTAATAAGTTTTCCAAATTACACAGAAAAGAAAAAGGACCACAGTGTGTGTGCTTTGTACAAATTCACACTGAGTTAATTCCATTCATTAATATTTACTTTTAAACCTTTTATAATCAAGGAAATGAACATGGTTAATTATTAATCAAAATTTACAGATATTGATTTTAAACATATTCTGGCCTTCAACATGCCAAAGACTAAAATTGAACCCATGTCTCTAAACTAAAGTCAAACTCGTTCACAGATCCATATGTTAAAACAAAAACACTAAGCCTTTTTGAGGAGAAAGTAGGCAGAAATCTTAAACACAAACAGGTAGGCTGAAAGTTCATGAACAAAAACCAAACTGGACAGGAAATACTTCAAACTACCAATAACTGGGATCTCATCTTTTTAGAAAGCTTCTGCATGTCAAAAGAAATCACCAACAGAGAAAAAGAAAACCCACAAATTGAGAAAAACTTTGAGCTGACTGTCTCTTAGACAAAAGACTTCTGTCTAGAACTTGTGAAGAATTAAAAAAAAAAAAATCAGGCCTCCAGAATTTAAAAATTCAATAAAACAATGGGCAACAGAAATGAACATGACTTCCCAGATGAACAAAGACTAATGAAAAAATGTTCAGTCTCATTGGTCATTTAAGAAATGCAAATGAAAATAACTTTGAGATTCCATCTGACCCCAGAAACAATGACTGTCAAGAAGTCAACCAGTAACAAAGGATGGAGAGGCTGTCATGAAAATGAGCCCTTTTCCACTGTTAGTAGGAATGCAGACTAGAACAACAATCAGTGTGGAGACTCCTCTAAAAACTAGGATTGGAGATCCCTTTCAACACAGACATTTCTCTCTTGGGTATTTTCCCAGGAGAACTGAAAACATCATACTACAGCAATATAAGTGCACCCATGTTTATAGCAGCACAATTTGTCATAGCTAAATCTCAGAAGCAATTCAATGCTCACCAACTGCTGAACGTATAAGATGTGGTAGTTTTACACAATGAGTATTATTATGAGTAAATGGATGCAACTATAGTCCATATTCATAAGTGAAGTAAATCAGACCTGTATGTGTAAATATCGTCTTGCCTCACTAACCTAAGAACTTGAAAGAGAAAAATTCTGAAAGATACAATAACTACTGTGAAAGGGCAAGAATATGTTCAAAGGGAAGGAACAACTGAGATGATGAAAAGGAAAAAAGAAAGAAAGAAGGAAAAAGAAATGTTTATGTAAATATACAGAATAAAATAGCTCAATGGATTAAAGCACCTTCTTGCATGGAGCAAAGTGGCTCGGTTTTGGATCCCTGGCGTGCCGTGCTGGCCCTGGGCTCAGGGTGCACTGGGATGGGGATTGAGACTGGGCATGGTGGCACACAACTGTAATCCAGCACTTGGGAGGCTGAAAACAGGCGAATCATTACAAATCCGATATATGAAGTGAGGCCTTATATACCCTGTAGCCCATGTCCTAAAATAAAATTTTAAAAAAGCAGAATAGCTTGGGTAATTTTACAAAGTTTGGATTTCACAAAGTTAACTTTATTATTTTATTGTTCTTTTATCACTGACTAAATTATGCAAGTCTGCTTCTTTTATATCCAGTGTGACATTGTATATAGGCAGCATGTGCTTACATAGGTAAATGGCATTTCTCCTATAGTGCTGCATATTTTAACTATAATCTATTAGTTTTTAATTTAATATTTAAAGATAAGAGAGCAAAGATTTGCCCTCTCGGATTATTTAGTTATTTATTATAATCTTCTTTTATTAAAGATCTAATCATTAGAACAGAAATACTAAATCTACTAGAAAAGAAAATAGGTGGAAATCTTGAAGACATAGGGGTGGGTAAAGATTTCATGCACAAAAACTGCATAGGAAATACTTCAAAGAATCAATAACCGAGAGCTTCTCTTATTGAGAAGTTTCTGCACATCAAAATAAATTACCAGCGGAGTGAAAAGACAACCCACAAATTTGGAAAACATCTCCACCAATAATTACTCAGACAAAGGTCTTTTGACTAGAATATATAAAGAACTAAAGAAGTTATGATTCTAAAATTTAAAGATGCAATAAAAAAAATGGGCATCTGAGATGAATACACATTTCTCAGAGGAAGAAATACAAGAGGTAAATAAATACTTCAAAAAATATAATGCTCAACATCACTGGCCATTTGAGTAACCTACTGTTTTTTTTATGGGTAGAACTGAACCCAGGGCATTACCTGTGCTAGGTAGGCATTCTGCACTTCTACCCTGGTTCTATAACGTATAATTAAAAACTTCAGAGTGCTAATAAAAAGAAATGCAGAAATATAATGTAAGACAGAGTTATAAATAGTTTATTCATTTCTCATTCATTAATTCATCACTTATTCATGCATGTAGCAACAGTGATTATTTTAAATTTTCATTCATCCAGTGCTTCTAAAACAAGCTTCAGCTATCAATGAACCCAAATTAAAGAGGAAATTTCTTAAATAAAATATTTTAGCAAGCCGGGCATGGTGGCATATGCCTGTAATCCTAGCACTCGGGAGGCTGAGGCAGGAGGATTGCTGTGAGTTCGAGACCAGCCTGAGCTACAAAGTGAGCTGAAGGTCAGCCTGAACTGCATAGTGAGACCCTGTCTCAAAAAGACAAAAAAAAAAAAAAAAAAATATTTTAGCAAATTATTCATTACCTTCTATGCGAATGCAAACATATAAAAATGTGCAAACTTACGTAAGTATACATTTAATACCTACATTTATATAAGATACTGGATTTTTTTTACCTTATATGAACACAATGATGTAGTTTTCATGGCTTAGAAAATCTAGGGAGCATTTTATCTAATATTACTGGAAAAGCACAGAAAAACAAAACATTTTTTGAAAACTGGCACATATTTCTAACATATATATTAATATTCTTATAAATTACAAAATTGATCTTTAAAATTATTAAGTAAGACATGAGGAAGTACTATTTGATAATTTTACTAAGATGTCTGTTTAAGTTTCTTAAATAAAAGTCAATAAAAAGTCCCTTGTTTCTTGTTTAAAACCAAGGTGCTTGTAATCTTGTAGAAACATGGTGACTTCACTCAACAGTGCAAAAATTTAAATCTTTTCAACAGGTTTCATGATCGTTGGATATGGCTGACAACCATGATATTAACTTCTTGCTGTGGATTGTGTTCACTTCTACCAGTGGTCTTCATTTAAAAACTTTTCAACTACTATTTTCATTGTGGAAATATTTTATGCCTCATTCTTCATATATATACTATAGTTAGCTGATTTGCTATGAAGCTGGAGGTAAATATAATTAATTAAGTGGACTTTATCCTTGGACATCAAAAATCAAATAAAAATGATTAAAAAGTAAACTAACTGAATGCTTCAACAGTGTAGCTACTCTTTTATGATCACTATGGTAGTTATTGAATTTTAAAGGTATTTAAATAAATAATTTCATGAACATATATAAGTGGATCACAATCAGTGTGCAATTTCATTTTAGTAAAGATCTTTAGTGAATGAAATTGCTACATATCTGATGAAGCATTGCTCAATATAACAACTATTTTAATATTATAAACTTAAGTTTCTAAAGCCTTACCAATTTGACAACCATTGTCCAGCCCTGCAATTCCCTGGAGCTCCTGCCCCAAGTTCACTGAGCAAGTGAGAATTTTTTTGACTCTTCCAGCCCCTGTTCCAGCCTAGCATGGCTCTGTGTGTGGGAGAGATGTGTGTGTAGGAGAGCTTAGCCATTCCCTCGTGCTCCCTGGCCCAGGGCACAGCAGAGGGGAACCATAAGTTTGCAGTTGTGCCAGAAAGGCTGCAGCAAAAAGGAGCTGAACACAATAGCTAGATCCAGGACAGGCATAACTGGATAATCTCAAACTTAGTAGACTGGCACCCAAATCTCATTACTCGCCAAGGTTGTAACTGCACCAAAGCTCTACACCAAAAGTCAGAGGCCAGTGCTATACAAAATGACAAAGACAAGGGGAAAAAAGCAATCTCAGGCGTCCAGCACACCGATGAAAAGTGCAGAGGACACAAGCTCAGCTGAAATGAATGAATTAACAGAGGCAGAAGCAAAGAAACAACAACAAAGAGGTATAGAGGAACTCAACCAGAATTAATGCCTGAAATAAAAAAATTGTTTTGAATGCATATCATCTGAAGTAATGAATCAAATCCAGAAATGTATGGGGAAAATCCAATGCCCACCCAGAACAAGTGCAGAGAACACTATTTCAGCTGAAACATATGAATTAACAGTGTCACAAGCAAAGAAACAACACCAGAAAGATAAAGAGGAACTCAGAGCAGAAATAATTTCTGAAATAAAAATAGAAATCCTTGAAATCATGGCATGTGAAGTAGAGAATCAATTATGGAAATATATGGAGGAAACCCAATCTGGAAAAAACTGCAGTAAAAGCATTAATAGCTACCTCTAAAGAACACATGGATAAAAAAAAATAGATTAAAACAGAAACACTCAACCTCCTGAAATAGAAAATAGGAGGAACTCTTGAAGACCTAGGTGTAGTCAAAGAGTTCATCAACAAACAGGTATTCACGTGGGAAACAGTTGAAAGAATTAACAACTGAGATCAACACATATTGAGAAGTTTCTGCACATCCAAAGAAATTATCAACAAAGTAAAAAGACAACTCTCAAATTTTGAAAATAATCCTAACTAATAAGCAATCAGACAAAGGTCTGCTCTCTCGACTTTATAAAGAACTAAGATATAACAGGGACCTCAAATTTAAAGACCCAATCCAGAAATGGGCATCTGAGATGAATACACACTTCGCAGAAGACAAAATTAAAGAAGCGAATAGATATGAAAAAATGCTCCACATCACTAGCCATCCATTAAAAGCAAGTCAAAACTACATAATTATCATCTCACTCCAGAAAGAATGCCTATCATAAAGAAATCAACCAACAATAAATGTTGGAGAGGATGTGGGGAAAAGAGAACACTTCTCCAGTGCTGGTGGAAATGTAGGCTAGTGCAACCATTGTGAAGGTTAGTTTGAGGACTCCTCACAAAATTAGGACTGAAAAATCCCATTCAAGCCAGCTATCCCCCTACTAGGAATTATCCCAGAGGAACTCAAAACGTCATATCATAATGATATATGTGTATCGATGTTTACAACAGCACAATTTGTGATAGCAAAATCTTGGAAACAACCAAGATGCCCTTCACATAAGGAATGGTTGAAAAAGATATGGTATTTCTATACAATGGACTATTAGTCAGCTATAAAGAATAAACTTGAAGCATTTATATTGAAGTGAATGCCACTTGAACATATATGCATAAGTGAAATAAACCAGATACACATGTGCAAATATCGTGTACTTTCCCTAGTATAAGAAATCAAAAGAAGAAATACTAATGGAAGTGTATAACAACAACTAAAAAGAACTTAGTCAGATAGGGTAAACTGAATTGTGTATTTTTCACAGTAACAATCAACTTCTCTGGTGGAGGAGTAACAACCTAAGTTTGCAGATCAAAAATTGGAGAAATGGAAGGCCTGCAAGGTCATTCAATTACATTTTGGCCCTAGCCTTTCAAGTTCACCGAACACTCAGGACATAGGCGAACCTGTACTGTACATCATGGAACTCAGTTGTGCCCCAAATTTTCTGATCAAGGAGATTATGAAGCCATAGAGGAATGCAATTTCTGATGTATAGTGTACCTAAGGAGAGTCCCAAGGAGAGAAAACTTTCTCTGAGGCTTTCACAGAGAGCAAACTTGTCAAGCAATGGCTGTGATTCATCCACATGGCTGACACTGACAAAGGATGTACAGAGTGAGGTACAGGGTTACAAGATAAACCGTGAGAGACTTGACTGACATCATCAGATACAGAAGTTACATTTTTTGTTATATGGGTCTTGGACTAAATAAAAAAAGGGGGGATACAAAAGAAGAACCATTCTGTGTCTGTATGAACAGTACAGTTAGGATAAGTATGCAGTACTTTTGTGTAATTTTATGAGAAGAATGATTTTCACTAACAGTGTTTGGACAGGATATCCTGTCAGCTTCTTGTACTATGGAGAAGCATTAGGAAAATAACAATGTAAAAAGTATTAATTATTGAAACTATAGTATAATTATGTTTTTAACAAACAGGTATACAGCTACATTCCCTTAAATCATTGATTAGAGGCATCTTCTCTAATAGTGTTTGTAGATAGAGTATCATGTATGCACCTTGTACAACAAAAAGCCACTACAAAAACAATGTGCTATGCATTAATTGTTGAATCTTTCCTACTAATTTTATTTAAACTGTCTCATTGCTATTTGTTCTTCTATAAAATAAAATAAACATTTGACAACCCTCATTCAGAAATGTGATATAGGATGTAAGCAACTGGGATATATATTGAAATATTAGGGCTAGATATAGTCAAGTTTTATGGCAATACATTCACATTATATGCCCAAGTACTTTGAAAGTCTTTGGGAATTAGTTCTTTAGCATGTAATCTTGCTTATACTTCCTCTTAAGAAGAATAGAACCTACAAGGTCTATACTCTGAAGGTTTTCAAAATCTCTAGTTCCACAGTTACTTTTGTAAGAAAACTTTTTTCTGGTGTTGACCTTGTCTTAAAGGTCAATGAGTGAATGGGAAATTCTTAGAGATTGAGAGGGCATTGCCAAGAAAGGAAAGGAAGTTACTTCATTATTTTCAAAGGACTTTTTGTTTGAAGGTCAAATTAAGGTTTTACAACTTCTATTTTTTCCCTCATTAAGTCATTCATAGGAAAAAAGTCTTTTTCTTACTTAATTCCAATAGTTATAAAAATAGGTTCCTATGCATTTTCTTCAGATATTTAACGAATGATAACACTTGCTATCTGAGTTAAAGAGAAAAATAACTTTAATGTTTTGCTTAACTTTTGTATACATGACATCCAATATATCTTTCTTTTAAAATGTTTTGCTTGATTGTCAACATATCAAATATGCATGTAACTGACCATTTCTGTCCTTATCTAGTATTTTGTCAGTAGGAGGAATAAGACCATGATTTTATCTTAGAATTATCTTGCAAGAGTTACCATGTATTATTCCTTCCTTCCTTCCTTCCTTCCTTCCTTCCTTCCTTCCTTCCTTCCTTTCTTCCTTCCTTCCTTCCTTTCTTCAATATCCATACACATTTTTAAAGAAGTATGCCTACAGAAATGATTATAACATATCAATGAAAATGGATATTTAAGTATCTTTAATGCAAAGAATCTTAATATACCCGCAGAAGCAGCACACCAACAAAAGCAGTTTGGAGACATGAATATAAATGAGAGAATCAACAAGAGCTCAAGCATCAGTGTTGGGAGATTTGAAGGTGAATGATGTCATTAATTATTTAAAAAAACGTTTTAAAGGGATTAGAAGATAATATTAACAGAAAAAAATTAAAAGTGATCCAGAGTTTCCTTTTGGTGGTGTTGTTTTGTTTTTGTATTTTAGGGAAGGGTCTACAGAGTGTTCAGGGTCTCACTACTAGATCGGACTCATAGTGATCCACCTGTTTACAGCCTCCCAAGAGTTGGGATCACAGGCGCGGTCTCAGTTGCTGTCTCAGTGTGCCCCGAGGTACAGGGCTAGCACAGCAGGCACAGGAATTGAATCCCTGGTTTTTGTACCTCTTTGCAGGTGCTTTAATCTGCAGAGCTATTTGGCCAGTCCTGCAACACAGAATTTCACTAAACAAAATAACGTGAGTTTTACAGCTTTTGTTGCATTGCATAACGTTGTCTTCAACCCTACTTTGCAGTAAGGACTACAAAATTAAGTTGTTGACCCTCTGAAAGAGAAGCTTAATGATATTATTACTCTGTAACATAGGCAGTTGAGCTTAACCTCACTCTCTGTCAAACATCTTAGATATAACATGGAATGTTATTTTCTGTCAACTATTGATATGTTAAATTTTAAATCCCTATATAATGTGAAGAAAAAATTAAAAACATAAAAAACTATTTTAAAAATAGAAATAAGCAATTAAATATTTTTACACAGAAATTTAGAAAGCTTACCATATACAGCATTGTAGCAAGATAGTCTGATGACATTTTTTTGCCCTTGTTTTCATTTATTACCCCTTTTTTAATCAGACATTTATTTGAGAGACAGTATGGCAGTTACTGGTATGACATGACAAGCTGTATGTATTTAGAAGACCACAATGTCAGGCATTCCAAGCATGACCCTAGTATTACACATTGCTTTCTTCAGTGCAATTGCTTAGTTCACAGGTGTCCGCATATATAGTCAGGGTGAGAATCCTGCCAATTAACTGTTAGTTTCAAAAACCTGATGGAGATTCTCAGAACCATTGCCTTAACCCTCTTGTACATATAAATATATGGCTTTGCCCCTATCATGTTTCCTAGCTTTTCTCCTTATACTTCTCTTCATTCTTTAATCCATAAGCTCTAGCTTTCCTTTTGTGTTCTACCTTTCTATTTTTATTTCTGCTATTGAGTTCTTATACTAGGGGGACTATATGATATTTACACATGTGGGTCTGGTTTGTTTTGCTTATGAGTGTATCTGCAAGTGGAATGCACTTAAATATAAAGTCTTCAAGTTTATCATTCTTTATAGCTGAGTAATATTCCATATTAAAACAAAGAGATTAAATGCTTTTCAAATCATCACATTTTACAATAACAGAACCCCAGAAATATAATTCACAGTCAGAGATCTTAATATTACACAATCTTTTAAAGATGGGTAAGTGGGTATACTGTGGAAGTTTAAGTTTACTTGTAAAGGATTTCAGTGATTAGTGAACCAAAATTCAGTTATAAATATCTATAGCAACCGAGAAAAGGATATACAAAGAAAATATTTGTTTGGGCCTACTGAAATATTCTTTTCAGTCTGTTCCATGTCCATGTTCTCTTAAAGTTGAAATATCTTATCATTTTGCTAGAAACAATACAGAAATAAAATATTTTTACAAACTATTAAACGTTAATAAAATCAAATCATCATAATCCGTATATATGCCATGTGAAAAAATAAAGCAGGTTATGTGTAATGCTAGACAACACCCGCAACACTTTTAAATTCAACATCTTACTTTTCTCTTTCCTTCTCACAGAAAATGTGTTTATGCTATAAGTGACACACGTCAATGTTGTAGTTTTAGAGTGATAATAGCTGTTTTTGAATCTCAGTACAATACAATTTAGTAAAAAGTCTTCAGCTTATGGAAATTAATCTCCATCATTGCTCTGACCATTTGACATTAATAGAGATATGAAATCTATGTCTGTCTTTTTCTACTGACTTATAGGTAAAATTTTATTCTGAAGCTTTAAGTTCTTTGCTTTATTTATAGCTTGAGCCATACTTTATTATTTAAGCAGCACAGAAAAACTGCAAATACAATCAATTATTTTGTAAATAACACATTTTTGAAAATATATAAGCCTAAATTTTTATTCTCATTTGAAATCTTATAACAAGCATGCTATCAGCCTAAATCTTTTATGAATCATGAACTTCTTTAAACTCCGTAAGTATCTCTGGCAGGCAAAGACTATATCATGAATATATAATTTATGAAAATGAGAAGCATGGGTTATTGTTATTTTTACTCATCTACTAATTGTTTTTATGACATATTTTTATATTAGAAATGTACCTCATACTTTATTGAAGCAACTAGACAATAGCAAGCTATTTATTAAATGGCTGTGATATATTTATTCATCTATGCTATGCTTTTTTCTGACTTCACATATATTTTTTCTGGATGATATATATGGAGCTATGGGAAAATCACAGAATTGGATGCAGATAAGAGAAATAACATTATTCTAATCTTTTCTTGTATGAAACCAACTTTGTTAACTTTCATGTGAAAAACAGACGGCATATGACTTTCTGTGCCTGGATTACTTCACCTAACATGATATCATCTAGTTTATTCATATTGTCTAAAGAATTGAAACACATTTTTATGGCCAAATGATATTATTGTTTATAACTTCTTTTCATTTCTTATCTTAGTATTGTAAATACCATAGTCATAACTATAGAAGTAAAAGAATTTCTTTGATGTACTTTTTTTTTATTGCCTTTGGATATATGCTTAATAGTTAAAAGGCTGGATCACATGATATTTCTATTTTTAATTTTTTGAAGAAAATTTATAATGTTATCGATAATAGCTACAATACCTTACAGTACCATTAACAGTGTGCATGAATTATCTTTTCTCTGCATTCTTGCCAGTATTTTTTTTTGTCCTTTGATAATAACTATTCTAAGTGGTGTAAAATGATATGTTATGATGACTTTGATTTACTTTTAAATGATCTGTGACATTGAAATTTTTAATTTTGGCCATTGATATGTTACCTTTTAAGAAACATTAATTCAGGGCTGGGGAGATAGCTCAGTGGTTTAAGCTCCTGACTGGCAAGCACAAGGACCTGCGTTTGATACCCGGAACCACATGCAGTGTTGGAACACCCGGAGCTGGCCATCAGAACTGGGCTTAGTGGTGCAAGCCTGCGATCTTAGCCCTGGCAAGGCTGAGACAGGAGGATCACTATGAGTCCAGGCTGCATAGCAAGACTGTACCGAGAAAGAAAGTAAACAAATAAATAGAAACGTTAATTCAGATGATTTGCCCAATTTTAACTGAATATCCATTGTTTACATATTTTGGATACTAAGCCCTTGTTGGGTGAATAGATGGTAAATGTTTTCTGCTCTGCTGGTTCTATCTCTACTCTGTTGGCAGTTTCCCTTGCTATGCAGCAGTTTCTTACTTTGATATAATTCTATTTTTATGTCATTCTTTTTGTTGTCTGTGCTTTTTTGGGAATTTAAACATGAAAACAGTGTCTATTCTGTTGCCTAAAGAAAAGTTGGGTAAAATGGATACCAAAATATTGTTGATGGAATAAGTTCCACAGTTAGACAGTACAATGTAGTGGCTAAAGTTTACCATGACTTGGCATGTAATTTTTTAAGAGTGAGAGGAGTTCAACGGTTCTTAACACAAATAAATTATAAACTTTTTAAGGAGATAGAAATGTAAATCATACTAATTTGGTTACTATGCATAAAGTATGTATAGAATATCACACTACACTCCTCAACATGTGCAATTATGAGTGCCAGTTAAAATAATGTAAGGTAACCACAATTTATTTTCCCAAAATAGCATTTCTGTTTATAGTGAGAATACCTGTAAAGCTTAAGGTCAGTGAGATCCACTAATTAATAGAAGTGTGTGTATCCATATATATAGTCTGACATATATTAATACATATCTCTGTGGAATCCCCAAAATACAGATATTTCCTCTTGTCATAAAAGTAAGGGGCATTTTGAGAACTTAAAAATCTAAACCTATCAGAAAGAGACCAACTCACTTTGCAGTAGAAACTCCTAGGCTCTGTTAATCAAGTGAAGCAATGGATCAAGTAAGGAATTCCAAATGTGTTTTTGTCACATGGAAGTTTCAGGGATTCCTTTCTGTCTCTAAGATACAATAAGGATTTGCCAAAATGCTAACTTAATGGAGCCTTTAGGTAAAGATTATTTAAAATAAGCAATTAATATGGGTTTAAGGACAGAGAAAAATTTAAAATCAAGATTTCCTTCATAGTCCTGTATGCAACTCAAATCATAAGGCGTAAAACTGTGAGGCTTCATGAATATGTGTAACCTTTATGTGAGTAAAAATTTAAATTGGAGAAGCTGTCAGAAAGTAATATCATTCTGAATTTTATTCTGTTCAGATAAATGGAAATCAGTTTCTCATTTCCAAAAAATTTCTGACATTCCAAGTTCAGGTACTATATATACATATACTTGCCATATAGTAAGTTAATTAAATTTATAAATAAAGATTAAATGCAAAGAAATGGCATATCCATAGGAGTGTTTCTGTATGCATGAAGTAAATTTATAACAGAGAAACCTCAGGGAAAATGTAGTTATGCACATAATATTGTGAAATAAACAGGCAAGGCACTAAGTCTTTTGTAAGCATGGCTCTGTTTCTACACTTTAGTTAAATTATTTTCAATTAAAATGAAATTCCCAAGTAAGGATTCTGTATAACACAGGAATTACCTTCTTAGCCAACTTGTCATTGCTCATCTTACTGCAAATAATCTTTCTTAGTGCCATAGATGTTAGTAGATCTCTACTCAGAAAATCTGTTTCTTAGCTTTCTTATCGGACTATCATATTACACTGGAATTTCCAACATAAGTTATATTAGAATTAGGTCACAGTTCTTTGACCAATTGATAATAATGGCAGAAAACCAAATCACAAAAAAATCAGAAAGTGGTTTTACTTATATTGTTTTAGAAAGATCATGAAAAAGCGAGTACTTCTGTCCTAAGTTTGAGGTAGATTCCCAAATAATCAAGTATCTCTAAATTTTTATTTCATTTATCTAAATTTTTACATTGAATTTAAAACTATCATTAGTTTTTCTTCCTTTCCTCATCATTGATTGAAATGATTTCTCATCTGTTCATCATGTACTTCATACTTCTATTGTTTTATTTTCTTAATCACTTTCTTGTCAATGAAAGACAATAGTCGATAGTCACAAGTAATAGAAGAGCTGGTTTATTTGTACTCAGTGTTTTTTAGGAGATTTAGTTCCTGGTCAGCTGGTTACATGGCAGGTAGGAATGGAAGAGCATCTTGGTGGAGAGAATCTACTCATGTCATGGTGAGCAGGAAGCAGAGAGACAAAGGAGTAGCTTACATATGAGATTCCCCCCTCCAGGTCATGGCTGCAAAGACTTGCTTCTGTTGAAACTCTATTTCCTAAGAGTAAGTCAGCCTTAACACCTCTCCCATTCAATCCTCTTCCAGAAGCCTCATCTACGGGCCAATGAAGCTCTTCTTTTATTTTGTTATTACAGGTCACCACTACACAGCTCAGACTCATAGTGATCCTCCTATTTTCTACCTCCACAGTTCTGGGGTTACAGAAGTAACTGCAGTCCCTGCATTTGCCTAAGTTTGCCTAAGCAAGTGCTTTAATCTGCTGAGCTTTCTCACTGGCCTCAATGAAGATCTTAAGAGATAGGCTAAGATATAACCAACAACATTCTGAATGTTATAAGCCATAACATTTATTTTGAACCAATTTCCTCCATGCCTCCAGAGTTTCCTTGCTCTCTTTGATGCTGCTATTTTCTCTTGGTTTTCCTCATGTTATTTCTATAAGGAACCAACTGTCACTAGCTCTCTCATCATTAAATTAATTTCATTATTTTTGTAATGTCAAATGCAGAAGTCGTCAAGACAAAATGCATGCTAATTACAAATCATTTCAAACATAAATGTCAAGGCCTGGGAGGCAAGTGGGTGGTAGGAAAAAAGGTAGATACCAAAATGAGACTAGGTTCTCAAACAGTTAAGTCTTCATGATGTTTCATAAGAAACATGTCCACTCAGGTACACTTCTTTTTAAATTTGCTTTTCTTTTAGCACATATTTTGTAGTATATCATGCTAGCCAACTCTTCATGGCGCATGTGTGCAGCTCATCCTAATTCTATTTTTCTTCTTCCCTTTGCTTTGCTCTCCCCTCACTCCAACCTTTCTTCCTCTTTCCATTTGTGGAAGCTCTATTTCTAATTCTTTGTTCTTCCTTTTTCTTGCTTTAAATCCTTTTCCTCCTCCTTGCCTCCCTTTTCTCTCATTACTTTTTACGCTTCCCACTTAAAAATATCCTGCCTACTTCCTATTAGCCATCTTCTGTTTTGTTGCTTAGTTATATTTTGGGTTTCTTATACAACAGAAATAAATGCAAATTTTAAACTTGTGTGTCTCATTTTACTTCAGTATATGGTTACCAATTGCATCAGCTTACTTAAAAATGCCTCAAGTTTATCTTTCTTCATGGCAGAGCAGTACTCAATCATGATAAGTACCACATTATCTTTTCTAATCATCTGTTGATGGGGACATCAACTATTCATAGCCATAGCTATTAGAAATTATGCTGCTATAAATAAGACTATTCCTGTATCCCTGATATCTGATGTCTTTTATTCTTTCAGGCACATATCTAAAAGAGAAATAGCGGGGACAAATGGAAATTCTAGCTTCATTTTTTTGAATCTCTACACTGACTTTCATAGTGGTCCTAGCACTTTGTAACCCCACTAAATATTAACATTGTTGGTTATTCTAGAAATGCAGATCAAAACAACACAGTGATTCCATTTCACTCCAGCAATAATGGCTATCACAAAGTCAACCAAAAACAAAAGCTGGTGAGGCTAGAGGAAAAAAGGAATCCTCAGTTATATATCTTAAACTTTTCTTATCTGCATAAAGTGAGAAATAGGAATCTTTACTTATTTCATCTATAATTCCATGTATATAATTACATATATAATTGCATACACATATATATGAAAAAGCATATTTGTAATTTCAAGATTTGGATAGCAAATATGCAACTTTCGGTTGTCCACTCTGAATTTGTTTAATACGTAAGGCAGAAGGGCCAAGCTAATTTATTGGATTGACAGGCAAGCTAATAGTGATTGGTATCATTTCCCTGATATCTAATAATCCAGTCAGTTTTAGAAGTATGCATTTTGCTTAGAGTGGGAAAATAATAAGGATACTTTAATTTCATTTTAAGATCTAAGTATCCCAAAAGTATTGCCTCATCTCTAATACAACATTGGCTTAAGTTGGCAAAATAATAATCAGTGGCCTGGACAACTTTATTTTTATTTATTCATGTATTTAGTTTTTATGAATTTAGTACAGGATCTACAAGGTATCACTACACAGATCGGACTCATAGTGAGTTTTCAGCTTCCCAAGCACTGGGATTACGGGCGTGTCCCAAAACGCCCAGTCTCAGTCACTGTGTCATGCACCCCAGGAGCCGGGCTGCCATGGCACTCAGGGGAAGGCATCCCAGTTCCTACATCTTCTTAAACAGGCACTGTTGTCTGCTGCATGGAAAACTTTAAAAAAATTAAAAATATTTAAATTTAAAATTTAAGGGCCAGGGAGCTGCCAGAATGGAATAAGTGCTTCCCTGGCAAGTGCAAGGGCCTGAGTTCAATCCCCGGTTCAGCCAAAAATAAATAAATAAAATTTTAAATAATTTTTAAAAGTAATTTCGCTTATGAGTATAGTTCAAGTGGCATCCACTTCAATATAAATGCTTCAAACTTACCATTCTTAATAGCTGAGCAATACACCATTATATAGAAATACCACATCTTTTTCAACCATTCCTCATGTGATGGACATCTTGGCTGTTTCCAAGAATTTGCTATCACATATTGTGCTGCTATAAACATAGGTACACATATATCACTATGATGCAATATTTTCAGTTCCTTTGGGAAAATTCCCAGTAGGGAGATAGCCAGCATGAATGGGATTTCTAGTCCTACTGTTTTGAGGAGTCTCCACACTGACTTCCACAATGGTTGTACCAGTCTACATTCCCACCAGCAGTGAAGAAGTGTTCCCTTTTCTCCACAGTCTCTCCAACATCTATTGTTGGTTGATTTCCTTATGATAGCCATTCTTTCTGGAGTGAGATGGTATCTTAGTGTTGTTTTTGTTTGCATTTCATGGATGGCTAACGATGTGGAGCATTTTTTCATATATTTATTTGCTTCTTTAAGTTCGTCCTCTGAGAAGTGTGTATTCATCTCAGATGCCCATTTCTGAACTGGGTCTTTAAATTTAAGGGCCCTGTTATATCTTAGTTCTTTATGTATTCTAGACAGTAGTCCTCTGTCTGATTGCTATTAGTTAGGATTTTTTCAAAGTTTGTTGGTTGTCTTTTCACTCTGTTGACAATTTCTTTTGACATGCGGAAGCTCCTTAAGAAGAGTTGATCCCAGTTGTTGATTTTTTCAAGTGTTTCCCGCGCGAATATATGGTTTTTCATGAACTGTTTACCTACCCCTATGTCTTCAAGAGTTCCTCCTCCTTTCGCTTCCAGCAGATTGTTTCTGTTTTAATGTTTAGATCTTTAATCCATTTTGACTTTAACTTAGTGAATGGTGATAGAGCTGGGTCAAGTTTTAGTTTTTGGCAGGTAAAAAGCCATGTTTTCCAGCACCATTTGTTAAAGAGGCTATCTTTCTTCCAGCGAGCTTGTGTAGCCCCTTTGTCGAAGACAAGATGGCTGAGTGTTTTCGTAGATGCCTCTGCGTCTTCTAATCTATTCCACTGATCCTCAGGTCTATTTTGTTGCCAATACCATGTTGATTTTACTACAGTGGCTTTGTAGTATAATTTCAAATCAGGAATTGTGATGCCTCCTGACTTGTCTTTATTGGCCAAGATTGCCTTTGCTATTCTAGGTTGTTTGTTGTTCCAAATAAATTTTAGGATTGATTTCTCTATATCTGGGTGGTATGTTGGTGGCAGTTTGATAGGGATTGCATTAAATCTGTACAGCAATTTTGGGAGTATGGCCATCTTCACGATGTTGGTTCTTCCTATCCAGGAGCATGGAATATCTTTCCATATTCTAAAATCCTCTATAATCTCTTTTCTTAGGGTGTTGTAATTTTCAGTGAAAAGATATTTGACTTCCTTGGTTAAGTGAGTCCCAAGGTATTTCATTTATGATGGCTTCTAGTACTATGGTCTTCCACTAGGAAAATAATTATTGACTTTTTGATATAATTCAGGTATAGAAAATAAGATAAGTAAACAGCTACACTATTAATTTACTGATAAGAGACATCTGCTATAATAATGTCTGTAAGTATAATATCATGCATGCACCTTGTATGATACCAAAACATTATGAAAACAGTTTGCAATGTATTAATTTATCAAATCTGTCTTGTTAAGGTGTCTTAAAACTGTCTGATTGATATTTGTACTTCAATAAAATAAAAAATAAGTTAAAAATAAAGTAATTTCACAAGGTATGTTTTAAGATTTCTCTTATAATCTTAAGTATATGGCTAACTAAACTAATTCTCTGTTATATTTTAATGGTGAAACAGACTTTTAAATAATATATTTTTTTCAGAAATGTAATATGGTTGCTTACAAATGGAACTGTGTACACAATAAAGAATATACCTAAGGACTAAACTTGCAAGGCATTTTTAATTTTCTGAAATAGAAAAATTACTCTGTAAAGATGTAGCTCTCATTAAATGTTTTCTACATATTCCACTATTTGGGTACATATTGTAAAATGCAGGAAGAATATCATATACTCTTTATTAAAAGTTAGTATAAATATTGTAATTTCATAAATTCAGGAACTCTAAAGTATAATTCTGAAAATCTCTATGTAGCAGATGAGGAGATTTCAGCTTGTAACATTTAACTAATTTATCCAAAATCAAAGTCACATTCTAATGATAAAATTAGGAAAGGAATATGGATTTGATGTGCATGCATAGTGAAGCTGAACTATGCATTCCCTCTGGTTTTCAAATTAAAACTGAAAGGACAAAAGTCAGTATTTTTAATTCTAATTAATAGTAATACAATGGTTGGATAAATTTATGAGGCAGTTTGAGGCAATTTTGGTACATAGATATGGTAGGATAGTCTCAAACGATGGTAAACATATGTATTGCCTGAAATATATATTATTTACTTTCAAGCCTGTCTTGTAGCTTTTTAAAAATATGTATCATAATTATCTGTGTATACCGATTAGAAAAAGAGCATCAGTATTTATTTCTCCTGACTGCCACTGGCCATGTTGACCATCTTTTCCCAACTCTGCACAGCCACTGGTAACCACTACTGTACTCTCAACTTCTAGGGCATTAACTACCTTACATTCCATGCTACACAGAATGAGTATTTTTCATGTCTGGTTTATTTCACTAACATTGTATTCTCTGTTCTAGCCATCCTGTCAAATGACAGGACTGCAATATTTATGATTGAATAGTGCTGCGCTGTATATGTGCATGTCTTTGTCTTCCAGGAGTTTATAGACTCCTTGCTCCCATTTCTAGGCTACTGTAAATCACACTGTAATGAATATGCTAGTGGAGATGTTTCTCCAAATCACTGATTGTACTTTCTTGGGAGATATAGCAGGATTATATAAAAAGTCTCCTAAATTTGGTGAGGAATTTCTTCATTGTATTCCATAATGGATTGTATTATTTTACCGTCCTACTAATAGTATGTATAGATTGACTTTCTGACAATAGTTACCGAGTTAGAACATCTCATTGTTGCTTTAATTTGCATTTCCCAAAGAATAATCCACAGTAAAGATAATTTTGGTATATGTTTTGGTCACTTGTATATCTCTATTGTACTTTTTTGCATGGCTGGGGGATGAATCCACTGAATTTTAACCATAACCCCAGTGGCTTCAGTATTTTTGTGTCTTTTCAATAATTAATGGTTATGTAATTAATTATTTAATTAACAAATATTTTTAGTTAATGACTAATTTCATTACTTGACTATTTAATTGCAACATTCAGGTGTTTGGAGTTGAGTTACTTCTACATTTTGAATAGTATCGCCTTTCCAGTGTATAGTTTGCAGATACATTTCCCATTGTATGGGTGATATTGTATTTCTATTTATTGTTTCCTAAACTATGAAGAGCTTTGTACTTAGATGCCATCCTGTTGCTGATTTTTGCATTTGTTTCCTGTGCATTTAGTGCCTTTTCAAAAAAGGTTATATCCAAATCCAAATTCAATAATGCATTTCTCTTATGTTGTCTTCTATTTATTTCATATGTTGAGGCCTTACATTTAAGGTTTAAATCCAAGTTGAGTTTTTGGTTGTTTGCTTTGGTAATAGTGAGAGGCAAAGGTCTAGTTTCATTCTAATTCTCTCTCTATTTTTTTTTTGATGCAACCAGGAAGCAATCCAGTGAAAATAACAGTGTCCCAACATATTTCAACAGGAGCATGGCAGATACATGGTTGGCTAGCAAAGAAAATTCACTTTTTAAAGAAATGATGTGACTTTTCAATGGTTTAGCATTATAGTGAAGAGACAAAAAGAAAGCTAAGGAAATACATGCTATTTTTGCCACAAAACACCTCAGGTTGGTTGGTAGGAGATGCTCATGGCAGATAATAATTAGTACTATTTCTTGAAATCTGTAACATTATTTGTTCTCCCCTTACCATTTATGCCTTCACATAAATATATAGAGGAGATGACCTAAATAAATTATAATTCATAGTAGCTGGAACACACAAAGTGTTCCGCACGTATCATTTCCCTTGATCAATTTTTGGTTTGATTTCAGTGAAGTATAAATGAAGACTATATATTACATACCATGAGATCATAACATTCAGGAAAGACTAGCATATGGTTACTCATATATGAACTGAAATGCTAACTTAATTTAGAGTTGAAGATAAAAAGATTTGGGCACTGAATTTACTACTGAGCTACAGTTTCTATTAGGCATTTCCTGAGGTGTCCTGAGGCCTTCAAATCTCCCCAAACCAGGCATCTGCACTGTTCAAAGCACACTTATGTTTATTTGATTAGGTGCATGTGTGTTGTGCACATGTCAAAATCCAAATCAACAACTGAAGATACATCTGCATTGTATGATGCGCTCACCTCTCTCTTGGGAAAATGAGAAGTTAAAGTATTTTGTAATGTTTATCCCCACAGAATTTCAAGTGTTCCGAGATTTTCCAGAATGCTCTTTTTTTTTCCTGTAATATTCACATAGGAAGACTAAACTTTCTAATCTGTCTTCAAGTATATTTTTCAATGTGGAATCTTGTTGAACTGATTCATTTTAGAGGTGAAAGTAACATGATACTTTTGAGAAATGGTAAAGAGAAAGAATGAAACCCATAGAAAGAACAGGAAAAAAAATAACCGTGATTCCAAGAAGAGTTCTCTGTGCATGTTTAACTGTTAGAAGAGACATAATTTCATCCAAGATTCTGAACTTAGAAGCTTCAATTCAATGAGATGATTTTTCTTTGTAAGGAAGCAAAAACATTAAGATGTGTTATGTACATGTGCCCAATTTGCACGATAAATGTAATCATTACATATAGCAAATGTGCACTAATGAACAAAAAAGAAATAGACAATTCAGAAAACTTACTTTCAATATCAAGTCAAACAATGGAGAATCCATTCATTCAAAGTTGATTTAAGGCCCCAAATGGATATTGTTGAACAAATAAATGGAAGAAGCAGGAAGCCCATGTAGGCAGCAACAATTCACTATTTCGTGAAATACTGTGCTTGTCATTACTGTTGGTGTCAGCCATGAATTGCTTAGAAGAGATGAACCAAATTATCTTTGTTCTTACCAATTTATAACTTCATAAATAGTGTTCACATCTAATCTAAAAAATTTGTTATAAAATTTCTAATGGAAATATTATTTAGAAAGGAAGAAAAGTAACTTGGTTTGTTTATTTAATAACTTTTTAGCCTTCAGTTTTTTAGGAAGTGTATTTGTTTTATAGATTCTCTTCAACTGGTGAAAAACTTTGCTTTCTAAAACACACCATAAGTTAATAATAGATACCTTATATTAAGTACAGTTTTACCTAGAATTTGGGTTCCCCACAACATGATCAATTTATAATAATGGAAATAAGAAAATGTCCATATACTTCTGAAAAGTTCAAATATATCAAACATGATGCAAACATCATTTTTCAGACCAAAAACTTCAGTTCTCTAAATTTATTTTTAAATGTGTGTATTTTCTCTCTAATGCACCTAGCAAACAAGTTTCAGTTATGTACAATGAGTGTACTTGCATTATCAGTAGGATTTTGTCTCTTGGCTTGTCACTATAAGAGCTAGCGAAACAACATGGAAGAAACAAAGTGGAGTGGTGCTTGGAAATCTCTACTACTGCACTGAAAAAAGACCTCAAATCATTGCTCTATGACACTACATTCAATCAAAATTCTATGATTTATTTTTATAGACAGGATTGGTGATCCTTGTTAATTGTAATTATAGGAATATACTCTTCCATTAGGATGAAATTTTTAATCCACTTTTCAACCTTCAAATTAAGTAGACTCGACCACAAATGTCAGATTTCTTATTTCTCCACTGTTAAATTCAACAATTTACCTGAAAAAACTAACCTGGCATATTGGCAGTAAAAAAAAGATGAATTTGATGTTAGGAAAAAAGCTCTTTTGATAACATAGATACTATCTGCTGGGATAATTATTATTTCACCAGAAACTTTCCTAAAGATTAGAGTTAATTACTTTGAAGTCTATTTTTGGCTGCACCTACAAGGAAATTAAGTTCCATTTGGATTTTTACATTGAATTTATTTTTTTATCATAATGTTCCAACTAAGATAACTTTGTGAACTTTTTCTTATGTTGCAGCTTCAATTTGCCTCTTATTTTGTGTCAGAAAGTAAGAGTAATGAACTATGCTTTTTACTTTAAACTCATACAACAGAATGCTCATGCTTGAGGTTAAATGTTTTGCAAATATTTGCCTTTGTAAATTCTGTACAGTTAATTATTTTATTTATTTATTTACTCACTTATTTTTTAATTGAATAACAAATAGCAATGGGACAGTTTCAAGACAAATGAATGGGACAGATTCAATAAATTAATACGTTGCAAACTGTTTTCATAAT